>JANHFM010005205.1:84438-96317 GCA_032468115.1 Grayia smithii | reverse complement strand
ACCGAGAGAGTATGCACCAAGACAAATTCCATGTGTGTCCAATCACACTTGGCCAATAAAGAATTCTATTCTATTCTCAGGCCAGGCATGGAGTGACTGGGAGTGGAGGGCAAGGGGCGGGGCCAGCCAGTGGTGGGATCACCCAACAGGGAGCCACAGCAGAGGGCCCAAAGAGCCACATGTGACTCCAGAGCCACAGGTTGCTGACCCCTGCCTTAGATAATATTGATGGGTTTCTTGTAAAATCGAAAGCAGTGTTTGACATTTCACTTTATTCCAGAATCATTTTCAGAGCTAGCTTTAAATGTTACAATCAATGTTTGATTTCTTTTCATTCATTTCTACTTTAATTTAATGTAATGGATACGAAGCTCAGACTGATAATACTGCTGTATTGTGAGAAAGCAGAACACAATGAAGAAAGTTTTACAAATATATCTGACAACAGAGTAGTTTTATGTGCAGAAATAACTAAACTTATTTTGACAATCTGTACGTTGAGATGTAGCTGGGTCTGTCTATCACTCCTTTGCCTGAAGAAAGAACCACTCAGTCGGATCACTGAAGGAGCAAATAAAGAAAGTGTCGGCTCGACTCGGATCGCGCGATGAAAACAAATCAAACCACAAACGCTGAGGCTGTGTAACTGGTTTACTTGTCCGCAGCCGCTCGATTCCATTCACAATTAAAGTCGGCGTTGAGAGCGGTTGCCTCTCAACACCTTTTAAATACAGCGCGCGCCCTTCCTCCAATGGGAACATCCTGGCTTGTTGTTATCGACGTCATAGGGCAGCGCCGCACTGTCTCTTGATTATAGGGAATCCTGGCCGCCTCCTCCACTGCTAACCTCCCTGTGCCTGCTTCTTCCCTGAGGTATGCCCTCCATCAACACCCGTGGAAAACCCCTTCCCAGTCCCTGAGTCCGCTTTTGCAGTCGTGCTGTTGCATGTCTGCCGCAGTGCAAGGCAAGGCTCTCTCCTAAACTCCCTCTCACCATGCACCGTCCGTCAGACGTGTCGAGGAGGCATGACTCGACAGAAAGATTCATTTTGTACTATCCCAAGCCCTTGTGCTGCCTATACCAAATCCAAATATACATGCCCCTCAAATCAATATTTATTTGATTCACATACCTTGTCTTAAGTATCCATACCTAGTTGTAAGTTATCTTTTCAGGTAGAAAGAATGTAAAAAGAAGGAGGAAGGAAAGCTACAGCTAATTAAACCCCATGGAATGGAAAAAAGCAAAGGGACATATCTGTTGTTGACCTTATCCCATTCCAAAGAGGTCTGTAAGGGGCATGCATAAGTGCACCAATGTGCCTACTGTCACTGTCCTAATGTCCCTTTTTATTCATATACATTTCATGTATTCATAATCATGTTTATACATTTCATGTATTCATTAACTATGTTTATACTTTTATCTGTTATCTTATATATGCTTGACAAAAATAAATAAATACAAATAAAATACTGCCAAAATCTTATTATGCCTGATAGACAGTAAGGTCTTTGATGGAACACTCCTCAAGATGCCAATAGAATTGTTCTACCCTAATTTCTAGGTTCTAGGGGAGGAAAGCTGGCCACAGACACATAGTGCTATATGTAACCAATTGCTTTATCCTGCTTCATAGAAGATTCCAGCATACATAGATTGGGTTGCCATAGTGTATGCATGTTTATCTGATTATGTCAATAATAAGTAATGTTAATAAGCATATAATGAACATTTTGTGGGCTAAGCACAAAGTCTTTATTTCAGTCAATGAAAAGATTCATGCTTCTTTTTTAATTTTCAGAAAATAGCTCAATTTTTGTTTTCCTGTCCACAGGCCCCGTAAGCAGTATTTTGGTGAACAAATATGGCAGTAGGCCAATCATGATTGCTGGTGGGATACTGGCTTCATTTGGAATGATTGCCTCTTCATTCTGCAACAGCGTCTTGCAACTTTACATATGTGTTGGTGTAATTGGAGGTAATATCACAATATCCTTTTATCTGATTTTCCTGATGTTCTCTTTCAGCATGCATCTTTGGATTCTGTTTCTAATTGATTGATTGCTTCATTCCTTTCTTCAGGTTAGGGTATTGTGGGTTTTGCATAATTCTTTCTGCAATATTTTGCAATTACAGGAAAATAATTGATTGGTTCCTCTCAGTATTTATCATAATCATCAATTTTCAATTTTATACAAGTTCTTTTAGCTTCTCATTATTCTACTGCAGGTATCCTTACAAAGAATTAACAGTTTAGATAATATGCCAAAATACCCATTTTCCTTTACCAAGTTATAAGTTTATTCTAAAAGTGGCCTATTGGGGCATTTGAAGAACAGGTAGTTCTAACCAAAAAGTTTGAAGTAAACTTAAAGGGAATGAAACGATGTACTGAAGCCCAAATATAACACATACTATATTGTCCTTAATACAATTTCCTTTTCACTCAAATTTTCAAAGTTAAAGCATTGATACCTTTATAAATATATTCAAAATGATTTTTTGCTGATCAGCTGCTTTCTGGAAAATTGGATCAACCTGTTTACCAAACATACTTATGCAATAGTCACTGATCCACACATGATGATTATTTGACCATGATTGATAATCTATATATACCCTATATATGACATTATAGTTACAATTTTTATGTCACTCCAAATTCACCATTCAAGCAAGTTGGATCATAACCAGCTTCAAGATTCAGTTTAAACTTACAATTCAGCCCTTTAAGCAATTCTTGCAGTACACTCAGCTGTTTAGCTGTTTCTTGCAGTACACTCAGCTGTTTACCAGCTTCAGTCATAATGACTTGGTTGTCTGAAACCCCATAGGAGGAATACAGATTAAGTCAGTGCAGAACACATTTTTGATACCTTTCTATCCAAAGAAAGATACTGTATATAACAGCTCTGATAACAATTTGAATTATTATTATGACAATTAGAATTGAAAAATAAAGTTGACTTACCAAATGATAGGGCATATTATTAGCATATAAGTGAAGCAAAACAAAGCCTTTAATAATAGAGGGTGGTAGAATAGGGAAAAAATAGGTTCCCCCGTGTTTTTATATCTAATGCTATCTAATGATATATGGGGTAAATGAACTGTACGCATGTTTGGGCCAGTCCCTTCTGCTCTACCTGCAGAGATCCTTGTATCTGCATAGAGAAAATTACTGTGTATTTCCAGACTTCATGGTGAAAACTGAGGGTTGTATTTGCTGTGTAATAGCCCATATGTATTAATTATTTGAAGCTTATTTTATGTGTTCCTATTCAAACCTCAGTAAAGGATAAAACTAAAGGCAGAGGATTTAGACTTCTAAAATCTACCCTTTTTATAGAAAAGTGACATTTAATAACTCCTGTGCAATGAACCAAGAGCAAATTGGATTGTAGCATAGTAAAATATACAAACAGTGTCTTCAAGGTCTTGTTATCATTGTTCCCCTGTCATTCTGTTGACTGCAACTTGGATTGGCCTTTGCTAAAGCTTTTGCTTTTATTGCATTGCCATAGAAGAACATGACTGAGTGAAATGTACTGTGGCAGATTGGTGACATTAAAGCATGTGGGAAGCAATGCCTATTTGTTTTTATTTGCCACTGTCAGTGCTTTTTTGAAAGGCCTTTCTTTTGAATTACAGGTTGGCATTTTCACATTTCAGCAGGGGGAGATGGGAGAGGCAATTTTGATTGATTTGGAGTGATTTGTTGTAGTGTATTAAATGCAGTAATGCTCTATTTTTTCTGCTATTATTTTAGGTTTGGGTCTGGCTTTCAACTTGCAACCTGCCTTGACGATGATTGGCAAATATTTTTATAAAAAGCGTCCCATTGCTAATGGACTGGCCATGGCAGGAAGTCCTGTCTTTCTAAGTACTCTGGCACCCCTGAATCAGTTTCTTTTTAATGCTTTTGGTTGGAAAGGAAGTTTCCTCATTCTGGGAGGACTTCTTTTAAATTGTTGTGTGGCTGGGTCACTTATGAGGCCTGTTGGACCAAAACCTGTGCAGGCTATCAAAAAAGATGTGGAAAAAGCAACTGAAGATTCCACTTTGCACAAGAATGACAAGAAATCGGTCTGGCAAACCATCAACAAATACTTAGATTTAACCCTCTTCAAACACAGGGGCTTTTTGATTTATTTGTCTGGAAATGTTATTATGTTTCTTGGTTTCTTTGCCCCAATTGTGTTCTTAGCTCCTTATGCCAAGCACAAAGGAATTGATGAATATTCAGCAGCTTTTTTACTCTCTATCCTAGCTTTTGTAGATATGTTTGCCAGGCCATCAATGGGCTTAATTGCAAACTCCAAATACATCCGGCCCAAAATCCAGTACTTCTTTAGTTTTGCTGTTTTGTACAATGGGGTCTGCCACATCCTGTGCCCATTGGCTGAAACCTATACAGGCCTGGTTGTGTATGCTGTACTTTTTGGACTTGCATTTGGAATGGTTAGCAGTGTCCTTTTTGAGACATTGATGGATCTTGTTGGTGCACCAAGATTCTCCAGTGCAGTAGGACTCGTCACAATTGTGGAGTGCTGCCCTGTCCTTTTAGGCCCACCTATGGGAGGTAAGTATGGAGATGATGAAGGTGATGATGATACAATTGACATCTGTATAATAAGAATGTGTACCCAAAACATTGATCTGATACTTTGTGCAAAGATATGTAATTACTTTCCCCATTCTATTTCATTTCAGTCATACTACTTCCTGGACTCAATCTCTAGCCATATGTTTCTTCATCTACTCATTTTCCTTCTGTCAATATAAAATGTTACTATATTTTAGGATGTCCAATATATTTACTGTACCATAGTCCTTCCAATAGAGCCTACATTTCAATTGATTGCTCTTTCTCGTTAAAGAAGGTTCTCTTCTCTGTAGCCATCTGTATCTTCTTCACTTATTATTATTATTACTACTATTATTAGCAAGAATTATTTTTGACTTGCTGCAAATGACTCAATGAACATAGTTCTCCCCAGTGAGGTGCAACATCTGTATCCATCCATCTTTCTAGAATTAAGACTTCTGACTTTTTTTTTCCTAGGCTATGCATTAGTGTTGATAAGACATTTTAAGAACACTGTTAGCATATATAATTTACTATTTATTTACACAAATTGAAATGAACAGATAGTACTGACAGGTAAGAAGAGAATTGTCAGACTATAGGCTTGTTTAGCATTATTCATATAAAATTGATGGCACACTCATCAGAAAGTTAATGTGAAAAATAGTTTTTTTTAAAAAAATGTTCATGCCTTAAATCTTTCTATAAAGATTTATTTGGGTGGGGTTGCACCCCAAAGTTTATCCCACATAGCCTGGTTTGTCTTTTCAACTTGTTTGCATGTACATTTTGAATCTTTTTATATCAATGCAGTCCATAAATCTGAACAAGTACAACAATGTGCCTAGAATCTTGAATGCACAGATTTCTTTTAATTCATATATTTACCGTGAGTGCACAGATGGGCAAAGCATGGATTTGAGCTCTTTGGATGCCCTCCAAATCCTATTACTTTTTAAAACACCAGATTAGATTTATGAAATCCACTTTTTAGGTGCTATTGTTATTTTGATCTGAAGTATCTTGGATTCTTCTTCAGCTATTTTTATCATTATTATATACCGTATATGGCATAGATTACTATCAACTGTATATAGACAGAATCAATCTATCATGTACTTAGAAGATACCATTTTTATCACTGATGCCAGGAACAGAAATTAAAGGTTTAATTTACCTTGTCATTATTTCCTTTTTAATAATATAATACTTATCTAAAGTAAAGACTAAGCATGTTTGCATTGAAAAAGCACTTCTTCTAATTAATTACCATAGTGTTGGGGAGACTCTCCTTTCAGTAGAATTTCACTACACAAGTTTTCAGTGTGCTACCTAGTGGAGTTAATCCACAATGTGTACATTTAACAAGGCTCAGTCCCTCAAACATGTCAAAGCTGCTGTTTCAGACCCATTTAATTGGGCTGACTGAGTTCCTGAATTTTTACGTAAATGTACTTTTTTAGACTTCTCTGTTATACTCCAAATGTTTTACTAAAAGTTCCCAACTTCTACCATATCTCAAAGGTGGAGAATATACTATGTATGGAGAAGTTTCTTGTTCAGTCTTTAATATCTAGACTAAACTGCAAACACTCCTGCCTATAATTCTGGAGAGCTGCTGCTGGTCTTTGTAGGTAATATTGTACTAATTAAATAAAAGTTAGACTAAGCATAGGAACATCTTCCTATGTTCCTATGCTCTCCTTTGACTTTCTGTTCCATTCTGAGTGTGGCAGATAGAAGTTGAATAAAGAAATAAATCTTATTAACTAGGTTGGCTTTTAGTGATTCTGTAAAACTGAGCCATCATAATGTTGGATTATATTTGAAGTCTTGTAGTAGTTCTGAATAGGCGGAATCCAACTGCAACCTTCAGTCCCTACAAGCCTCAGCAGAATGGCAGTGGCAACTTCCCACACAAGAGCCAACTGGGGACATACTCATCAGGGATGGCAGAATGCAGTCCACCACATTATCTTCTCTCTGTTCCTGTGGCATCCAAAGGAAAGCCTTGGGGCAGAACATAAGTTTCTCTTCCTGCCACTTCTTTTTACTCAGTCATCCACTCAGATGGATTGGGAAAACTAATACCATCTTTTTTAAGGGGAACTTTGACTCCCTTCCTTCCTTCCTTCCTTCCTTCCTTCCTTCCTTCCTTCCTTCCTTCCTTCCTTCCTTCTTCCCTTCTTCTCCTAATCCATCACACATAAATCTAACCTTTCTGTTCAAGATGAACATCATTTATTGATAAATCAACCTAATTTTCTAAAACATTACTTATATGTATTTTAATATATTATTTGCTATGTGTGAATATTGTATATGTATTCACTATGGAGTACTGTATTTAGATTTACTTGAAAGCAGTGCAGATTATGAGTTCTTATTATGATACTCCTTACTTTCAAAACCTTTTTAGATAGCAGCTACTTTCAAACATAATGGCATGCTTGAGGCACATGGATCCTCTCTTTTTAGTCCTGTGTTTCACTATAAATGGATATATGTGTATTAAAAATAGAAACATATTTTTGAAGGAAAAATGTATATGCTTGAAACATCAAAAAACATTTTCTGCTCTGCACATATTGTTCACCCCTCCTTTCCAATTGTTAAGAAGGCAAACTTATCTTTTATGTTATCTGAGGTTACTTTCTTTCTGTTTTTTCTATCTTTCAGGTTTGCTTGTGGACATAACCAAAGACTACAAATATATGTATTTTGTCTGTGGTATAATTGTTATTGTTTCAAGCATTTGGCTTTTCATTGGAAATGCAATCAATTATAGACTTTTGGCAAAAGAGAAGAAATTAGAAGATGAAAGGCAGAATGCCTTAAAGAATGCTGATTCCAAGGAAGTGGAGCCTTTGACCCACAAAGAGAGTGAAGAAGTTCTCAACAGATCCAGCAAAATGCAAGACAATACTTCAGAAAGAGAAACAAATATTTAACATAAATATACATATTTATAATGTTCAAACTACTTGTCAGATATTTTGTAGTTATTATAATCAATTACAATACCAAATGGCAATAGGCATTTACAAAACCACATGTATTATAAAACACAGTAAATTAAATCACTGTTCTGTTCCTTCTAAAAAGAGAGAAGGGTACAGAAAGAGTCTTCCCAGAACTGCATTAAAATGTTTTCCTCTTCCATCACACTGCCTTGGTAACAATTGACTTCTGTTAAAATGTCTAGCTATTCATAGCTAGACTAAACTTTTCTGTATCTTGCCTTCAAGCAACCTGTACCTGTCCAGGAGTGCACAATAATTGCAACAAGGGAACAATCTATAGTGTGGTATGAGAAAGGAGGATTATCCTGGAGTCTTTCAAAAATCCATTGTTTATTCTGCTCTACATTAGTTGGAGCAGGATTTGGCATGGTATTTTATTTTGGTGTCATGTATTCTAAGGCTTCTGCAGAATTTGATATGAGTTCTTTAAACATAAATTTCAAACAGGGTAGTGCTGTGACAATAGGGTCTTCCTGTAACAAACATTCTTGTTCCAACAATGCCTCACTGAAAAAGTGCTACTATATTAAAGGAAAGAAAAATGACAGTATTGACCCATGTCTACTGATCTTTTCACAAGATTATTTTGTGTGGGAGGGGTTGGTTGATTTATTGCTTTTTTATTGTCCACTAGAAGGAAACAATTTAAAGTGATGAGTTCAAATAAGAAAGTAAAAATGGAATAACTCTTAATAGCTACTTGAGGAAAAAGTGCACAAAAATGTATCACCACTGTTTTTATAATGCATTTTGGTAGATCCAACTGGGTCTGTTATCTTTGATCAAACTTTTACTATGTGGCTTTTAAAGACATATGAAAATGGTAAGTTGTATTGCTAAATGCAATAATGTTTTCATTTTAACAGATAAATAGGTTTTTTTCTCTCCACTGTAAAATCATTAGACATTTAAATATATACAATCAGATATTAAATAATATCTGAAATAATACTTAGAATGCATTGTCTCATCATTGTATATTGTAGCTAGATATGCTGGCACAAATGTTAGCATCAGGGTATAACTTTTGAACAACGTATTGCCTTGTGATCATCACTTCACTCTGTTTGTATTCACACTTCTTGAAACAAGCTCCCTTACCTTATTAAATACTCTTCCCTTAGTGATCACTATTTTTTTCAAGATGTGGGTGTGAATCATTGTTGCACACACACTGCTATCTGTTAATAATGTTACTTTCAACATAGATTCAGAGCTTTCCTGTTGTAGACCACACAGTGTGAAATGTTTATAGAGATATCAGGGACCAGAAAAAATAATCAGGAGGGAGACTGAATCAGATTTATGGATTACCAACTGGCCATCTTTACAATTTTTTTCCATCTTTAGAAGCAAAAAAATAAAAATAAAATAAAAATCTGAATCTACAGATCATAAAGCAGTAGAAGCTTTATTTTTTCTTTTCTTCTTCCTTTGTGCATGATTATCTGAAGAATAAATAATTGTTCTAATCGGTAACATTCGGTTCCAGTCTAGTCTTCTCTGGAACAGTGGTCCTGCCTAAACTGAATTTTGGTATAAAAATTCCAAAGATATCCTATCTGAAAATTAAAATTAGTTGTTCAGTGCCTAGATCTAATCAGTTCCTCAGATCTGAACATCATCAGGCAGACCTTCTTCTTTAAAATTTCTTTCCTTTTTAACAAGGCACCAAGAGATAGTAGGGGATTGTAGATCCCATGATCATGGACCATGAATGATTCTTACATCAAGCAAAGAGTTGAGATGGAACTGATCTTTCCCAATTGGCCAATATGCATCTCAAGCAATGGCTTCTGTACATTTCTTGTAATTGTGCAGAATTGCAGTTACAAAATAAAGCATTCATCCCACTATATTAATTAGAAATAGAACCCTTTGACTATCTACTCTTGTGAAGCTACTTTCAAGGGGCACTTCACTCAAGATCTTCATCTAAACAAAGCTCTTTCAAAAATCTGCAGTCTAAATTGACATTGAGTTTCATCATCTTACAATCATGATATACAGCAAGATAATGAATTTTGCACATTAAATGGCAAAATGCACATGCTGTCCACTGTTGATTATCTTAAGTTTTTCCCTCATGAAACATAGTTTTTTAAAAATATCAGACAATCAACTATCACTGAAGTTCACTTTTCTTTTTGCTACACTATGACTATACTTTGCCCAGAAAGCAGTACTGTAACTCAGCTATTTATAATCAATTCTAGTTGTAAAGACCAAGCTTGTTGTAATAGCTGAGGCATCAGGCTAGTAATAGGGAGACAGTTTGCTCTTGTCTCACCTTAGGCATAAAGCTAGCAGGGTGACCTTGGGTCAAACCCCCTCAGCCCTAGGAACTAGGCAATGCCAAACCTCTTCTAAAATCTTGCCAAGAAAAGTGACTAAAGAATGCATGCATGTGTGCAGTGCACACATACAAACATACACATAGTCATAAGAAACCATCCCTAAATAAGCCACGAGATGCTGCTGCATAATAATTGACATCTACAATGCAAGCTGCTTAATTCAAACACAATAAAGCAAAGGGAAATCTCCATACCCTGCTTTTTAAACTATTAATTTTAGGTTTCTAACCAGACCAGAAACAGAGCAAGCAGGAAATAAATGTTGGTTCATAAAAAAGTATTCATTTTATCATCCCAGATCACTAATATAATATGAATTTGGAAGATATATATTTTTTTCTCCTATAATGTAATTCTTGCTTCCATTCTACTCAACTATTCATATAGCTGCTACAATCCACTGTACAATGAATTCCTACAAGATAAGTCTTCTATAATTAAAATTAAACTGCAGTTGCAATGAGATATTAACTTGATCTCTGTTCAGGAATTAAAGTCAGACCACTTTGTTTTATCTCATATAATTCAATCAGATCCTCTAAAAGCAACTCAGATGTTAACTCATAGCTTCACCATAGTTGCCTTTAGTTCAGCTTCTTAATGTGTCACTATATAGCACCCAAATTCCATTCTAAACAAATCTTGTTGGATTTAGCAGCAAGTCTGAAAGGATATTCTATTTCTATTCATTTCATTTAAGTAGAACATATTATGTCATCCAGAACTTTGTTTTTCAAGGTTCTTGATAGCTGAAGAGTATTACTTCTGCTTGAATATTGAATATTACTTATATTAAAGGAAATGCCAGAAAAGCACTTTCAGTATTTCCTCGCTCATGCCCAATGGCCAAGAGCAGGATTTGTCAGGATAATTAAATTAAATTTCTTGTATTCATCTGAATAAGGCTCATACTGCTGTAGAGCTTATGTAAAGATTCTGTGAAGGGTATACAATTGTGAGGAATAATGAGAGCTATATTTAAGTGTCAGCAGCTGGAGCCAGGATGAAGAAATAGAAGGTGTGTGTGTGGGGGGGGGGGTTTAAATTTGATTAAATTCAATTTCAACCTAATTAGAATTAATTAAGTGTACGTGGGAATGCATGCATTTAGTATTTTCCTCCTGTCATAATAAAACATGCAATTCATTTCCAACTTTTGAAGATTTCTGTGGGCCACACTCAAAGCTTTAGGAAGCTTTTATACATGCATGCTACCTTATTTTTACCTAATGGTAATTATATATTTTCATGCTATACAAAGCAGTTGTCCATGATTAAGTGCATATGATATACAGGATGTACAATATTGCCCATATAAGTATATAAAATTACTGAGGAGTGGTAACATCCCTGTCCCCTATGTCATGTTCATCTACCTAGATAAAGAAAAATGTTAAAATTGTATGTAGATTTCCATGTGATTAGAACAGATAGCTCTGTAGGCAGACTTTTAAGTTAAAAATGACATGAAAATCTCTGTTTACATGAAGATAATTTAAAAATAGTTATATAATATAGTATAAAAACTGTATAAAAATATTATTTTTTATTAGGCCTAGAAATCTCTGAGGGTATAGGACTCCCATCTAAGCCTTATCAACTTCTTTCACAAATTTCCACAAAACAATAGCAGTTCTAAATCAGATTAACAGATTAACGAGTTGGAAGGGACCTTATAGGTCATCTAGTCCAACCCCCCCCGCTGCTCAAGCAGGAGACCCTACACCATTTCTGCGAAATGATAGTCCAGTCTCTTCTTGAAGGTCTCAAGTGATGAAGCCCCCACAACTTCTGAAGGCAAGCTGTTCCATTGGTTAATTGTTCTCACTATCAGAAAGTTCCTTCTTATTTCTAGGTTGAATCTCTCCTTGGTCAATTTCCATCCATTGTTCCTTGTCTGGCCTTCA
>JANHFM010005204.1:82534-100618 GCA_032468115.1 Grayia smithii | reverse complement strand
CTTTGCAAGATCTTCTCCTTCTGAGTTAAAATTCAAATCAATACTTGCGATTAGTTGCTCTTCTTGCTGCTCCGTTTGCTTTCAATTTATATTCTTTATCAAACCTCAGCCGCAACGGTCCATAGGGACGCCTTGTCCGTGTCCCAGAAGTGGAGAACGGAAAACTGCCCGTCCTGGAGCTTCTTCTTCAGCCTTCTGGGGGGTCCTTCTTTCGACTGCTGGGTACTTCTCAACCCAGCAGCCTGGAAGGATCCGACCCGGGCCGAATGCTCGCCGTTCCCCTTATGCCCAGGGGATCGGCTTTTTTCGAGAGATCTCAGCTGTTTGGCGCTGAGATCTCCCGATAACAGGATCGGGCATTGGCAGCGCACAAAAATGCTGCCGACGACGCCCCAGCCGGAACCGGAAGCCCAGATAAGGAATATTTTTATTGCCTGTGGTTGTTTCTGTCTCTCTTACTAGACCAAAGACTGAAGTGCAAGTTGACTTTAGAATTCATTCCATCATTCATTATTTAAAACATTTATATAGCCTTATACCCAATTCTGAATTCAAAGAATTTAAAGAATAACCATTTTAATACTATAAAATCAAACATTCCCCTTTTTCAGAGACTTGCTACCTCCAGCTTTGCTTCCCTGTGTTTCAGGATCTTCTCTGATCTCCCCCAGATCTACTTTCTGGGGAAAAAAAACTTAGTGAAGAAAGAAGAGATTTATCTGGATACACGGTACCCTTCTTGTCCATTCATTACCACTTGGTTTATTTTCCTTACTTTATGGAATACATTCTAACTGAAACCAAATTATCGGGATTTTTAAAACATTCAAGGTACTAAGAAGATATAGGGTCCTTTTGTTGTATCATTTTAGTCTTTTCATTATCTGTTCCCTCATTTTTAGAAGTTGCCTTTTGTAATAAAAAATTTCCATTTTGTTATCACCCAATTTCCCAGTTAGTAAAGTATTGGAGAACAAGTTTTCAGAAACCATAAAGATCAAAGAGTTTTCTGCTGCCAGGTCTAAAAATAAATACCTTTTTTTCTTAAAATGTGAGCAAGAAAATTAGAGAAATTTACCTAACTTTATTAAAATTTATATTAACCTTGGAGTATTTCACAGAAACTGGTGTTTGGATTTCACCTGCATGCTTGATGCTTGTTGAATGTTTTCAGATTAGTGTGGGAGAGATTGTATTGACATACTGTAGTGGTAAGCCATTTATTATTAATTCTATTATATCCTGCGTGATATCCTTGAAAAAGTATTAAGCCCTCAAACAAAAATATATGAGAGTTTTTAGAAGTATGAAAAGCAATCTTGAGAAAGCTCTTTGAACTCTGTCTTCTGCCAATTTAGAGTTTAAATAACACTCTGAATTCTGCCTACACATTTTGCTGTCCATAGATTAACAATACATGTTATTAAGAGCTGATTTCAGACAAGCATGCTAATAACTACAGGTTAAAGCAATGATTCGCTATTCTGAGAGGAAATTACAGAGCTGCACATTCTCACATAAATGCAATCATTAGCAAAACATTCTTAATTGAGTAAGCTAAGTATACATAAAGTAGGGCTACCAGATCTGAGCTCCAAAGAACTTTCTTTTGTCTTTGCTGCTACCTAATGGTCATCTAGATTTTTTTTTGGTTTATATCTGATATGTTGAGAGATTTTGATTGCAAAGCAATACCATGAATGATATAGAAAACTGCTTGTTCCAAGTCAGATCAATTGTCTATCTAGTCCAATATTGGCAATAGTAGAGGAAATACTACTGGGATTCTGGATTTTAACTAGAAACTTTCTTCTGCAAAGCATATGCTCCATTACTGAGTTATCACCTTCCCTTATCTGGGGAATAGATGTAAGTCCCATCAAATATAGTGAAAACAAGTGTATATACAGTTGCAACAGAAATGAAATTCACGTGATCCAAGCTTTAACATCTTGAAAGTTTGGTCAAGAGCCTCTTGATCAAACCTCCAATTTGAAAGTGCTCTGTTGGCAATAAACTCCAGAGAAAATCAATAGAACTTAGTTGGAAGAGATGTTTTCTGTAACAGGTCACAGCCTTTCCACATATAAAAAAGCAACCAGAGGATCAACAATATATCAAAAAAGAAGAGGAAGAGGCAGAAACTGCATCGGTGACAAAGAGACATTGGCTGCAAACTATTCTTGCTGAAAATAGTCACTGTACCTATTTTGCACTCTATTGTCCCAGGATTTATTTTTTTAAAATTTTATTGCCACTTCACCCAGCAAGATATAAAACTGGGAAGAGTTATTTCATTCTGTTGATGAAGAAGAATTATGTCATAAATTTATTTGGGATCCAGGTGCTAAGACTGTCATATTTTGCTGCAATTGGCTAATAAGACTATGTCTCTGGAAGTTTATTGGTCAGCTGTCCCAACCTGGTCAGTTAGAAAAGAAAAGGCTATTGATTCCATTGCTAGTGAAAGTACACTTTACTTAAGCCAAGTAGTTCCAGCGGAGCAAAGCTGAATCTAATTTTTGGTGCCAAAAGCATCTGGTTAACTCTTCCCTTTTCCCCCACCGTTCCCTCTGGATGTCTCCCCTTGTCCAATTACATTCAAACAAATTGTTTTGGTAACTGTCTGGTTTGGCAGACTGGAGGGTGTTGCATTACATGGTGTGACCTTGGACCAGCTGGTAGCTCTCATGGGATGGCACGGTGAGTACTTTTGATTCCCCCTTATCCCAATTCCTTGCTTGCCCGCTGCTCCCCCTCCCCATTGCGTAGACGGGCATCTGGCATAGCATAGCTGCTGCAGCAGGATGACATTATTGTACTTAGGTGGTAAACGTGGAAAGGGGGGAAATGAAAGTGTCACTTAATTATTTTTATATGGTATTACATCTTGACTGTTTGGAAGAACCAATAGAAAAGGAGGATAGGTGAGTAAACAAAAGAGGAGTTAAGAAGCCCATTGAAAAAAAGGAAAGGCAAACTGATTGTTAAACTATGTTTGCAAATGGATTCCAAAGCTTCTTTCACAAAATTGGAAAAAGTATGGACAAGGAGGATCAAGAAAACTTTCAATGAATTTTTTTTCTGTTGGAATAATGTATGCATTATTGAATATGATTGAATATGAATATTGTGCCTGCTCTCTGGAACAGCATCCCCCCAAAATCTTTATACACACACACACACACTCCAAACATTTAGAAAGCAATTGAAAACGTGCGTATTCTCCTAAGCCTTGGGACACCACGATGGCTGTAGCCACTGTGCGATGTTTTGGTTGTTGTGATGTCTCCTTTGGACGACTCCTCTGAATCTTCCTCAGAGGCCGTCTCGAGGGAGAGTGAGATCATTCCTGGCACATCGGGAATGACTGACCCTGAACTGCCAGCAGAACAGGCTTCAGCTGGGGACAGCTTGCAGGCCAGTGAAGAGGATGGAGAGCCTGCCATGGGAGATCTAATATCATGTAGGACACAGAAATGGAGGTCTGTCAGATTGCTTGAGAAAAGGCCCCGCCCCTCTTGATCGGCTGTACTGGGAGCTATTTAGTACAGCAGGCAGAGGGAGGCATTGCTGGAAGCAACGTGTATGGGTTGCAGCTGTGTGCTCATTCGTGTTTCCTGAGATTCTGAATTTCTATAACCCATGAGCTAACGTGGGGGAAGACAAATAAAATCCTCCATAAACCCCACTGACGTGTGAGTGTGAATGAGTGGGGCAGCACAGTTGTTTATACTGTATGACAGTAACAATTACTCTTTTCAATTAACTCCTTATTTACAAAGAATGGCTGATGGGTAATATTTTCAAACATGGTTCCTAAGCCTATCTTGGGACATTTTTAAAATCATTTCCTAGGGACAGAATCTCCATTAAAGCAGTGTCATCCTGTTAGGAGCAGAAACATATGAAGAGAAGGGAATATTTCCTACCAACTAGCTGTAGGCGTATTGGTTGGATAAAAGAACCAATGTAAGGGACAGTAGAAAATATCTGAGGGTTTTTTTTAACCTGCCATTAATCTACTTCCATACCTAAGGCAAGATACTGTATATAAAAGCTTAGAGCTTTATGCCAATTTAAGGTGGTGATGTCTGCTTAGGTACATCCTTCACCTTGATTGATCTGTGAGAGTATTTCTGGCAGGTAGAAAAATATATCTAAGCTCCCCTGCCAGAGAGATGGCCTTATTGGGTGAAATTGAACACAAATGTATGAACTATAGATGCCTATGTCATCTGCTTGACTCTTGCTGATTATATAAGGCTACGGTCAGTAGCATTTGACTTGTTTCAGAAGAAAATTCTTACTATATAATCCAAATAAAAAGACTTTGTTTGGTGCATGAATGTTGTATGCAAAAATTACTGCCATATAGTCCTAACCATTTGGACTGCCAGAAAATTAGTATAGTATAAAAAGAATAACAGCCTTTTTTTTTGCATGTACTTTACTTCTATAAAGAAGGAGGGATATTGCAAAACTTGATATTGGGCTGATTGTTTCTTCAGATATTCCTTTGGTTACGAGCACCATGTAGCTGCAAATGGCATGCAGGTTCTGTTCAGATGTGAATAGTTATTACTGGAATAATTGATAGACTGTCTTAATAGGCTATGATTTGAATCAGGATTATAGGATTATTATTATAATTATTATTATTACCTATGTGGAGCATATGAGAGAGCCAGTTTGGTGTAGCGGTTGAGGCATCAGACTAGAAATTCAGGGACTGTAGGTCCTAGTCCCATCTGGGGCACAAGGGTGACCTTGGGCCAATCATGCTCTTTCAGTCCTAGGAAGAACGCAATGGCAAACCACTTCTGAAAAACCTTGCCAAGAAAACTACAGGTTCTTACTCAGGTACTTGCTAGGAGTTCACACTAATTCAAAGGCAACCCTTCAGGAAAGAAAAGGGAAAGGGAAAGGGATAGGGTAGGGTAGGGTAGGGTAGGATAGGATAGGATAGGATAGGATAGGATAGGATAGGATAGGATGGAGCCTATGTATTTTCCTATGAATTTGCCTTAAGTTGGCTAAAACCAGGAAAACGGTGCAACATGGCAGATGAAACGGAGGCAGGAGCATCTTATCCAGACACCCTCTTGTCAAAAAATCCCAGAATCTTCTGCTGCATCTCAGGGCAAACTAACAACTTAGACTGCAACAATCCTATTAGTCAAGGTGACTGTAGGGATCAGAAGAGAATGCAAAGGTTATCTGGCAACAAAACATCCACCCCAGCGAAAAGCCTGCAAAAAGCTATTCACTGCCTATGTATAAACTAGCATGTTTTTTCATACTTTGCAGGACCCGGCATGTTTGTATGAAATTTTATGTTTAAAACAGGTGGCGGGGGGGAGGTACCATGTCCAAGAATTTTACAAAATATATATCAAGAAATTGCAGCTTCCTGCAATAACACTAGTGGAACTGCAAAAAAACTGTGCTACTCAGAACATCATACAGTTTTTAAGAAGATACTTGGTTAATACCTAGGATGCTGGCAGCAACCCGTATCAACTATTTGCGCCAGTCAATATTTGCGACACATTTTTAAATATTCAGTGGACTGAGTTTCATGTTTAATAATAATAATAACACCTTATCAGTGGCTGTAGCAAAATCTCACAAACTGATTATCTACAACAACATGATCGAGTTGCCAAAATTATACAAGGGAAGGTTTGTCAGAAGTTTGGGTTTGAATGCAACAAAAATTACTGGGATCTTGTGGGGATTTTGAATCCAAACAGACAGACATCTGGTCCACAACATGCCTGACATCACTATTGTGGAAAAGGAAAAAGTCTGATTCATTGATGTTGCAATACCAGGTGACACATGAATTGAAAAGAAACAACTAGAAAAAATAATGAAATACTGCGATCTGCAAATTGAAGTTGAGTGATTATGGAGGAAGAAATCAATGGTTGCACCAATACTAATAGGAGCCCTTGAAGCAATTATCGAAAGGGTTATCTAGATACATAGAAATTTTGAACTTATCATACCGGAATATTCTAATTTTGCAAAAAAACGACCTTACTCTGAACTGCCTATCTATTCAGATGTTACCTTAACAGCTCTTAGATTGTTGGCTAAGGGCTTGAACTGTTAAGTCCCAGACTGTGAATTGAATTGAAGATCAAATCTTAGATGATGGTGATGATAATGATAATGATAATAATAATGAAGAAATCATGGGAAAAATAGAAGGAATAGAACTGGGAAGTGAAAGCATTAGCAAAGGATGATGGTTGCAAATACCCAGGCATATTGGAAGCAGATAACATCTTGAATGGAAAAGTCAAAAAGTCAATGCAAAAGGAATACATCAGGAGGGTCCGCAAAACTTTAAAATCAAAACTGAATGCTGGAAACATAATTAAAGCCATTAATACATGGGCAATTCCAGTGATACACTACTTAGCTAGAATCATCAACTGAACTGTGGCTGAACTGGAAAACGTGGACTGGAAAACACGTAAACTACTGAATATGTACCATGCTTTACACCCACAAAGTGACATCAACAGGTTGTACTTGCCAAGAAGAATAGGGGGCAGAGGGCTATTGAAAATCCATCAAACTGTAGAAGAAGAAATATGAAGTTTGAATGTCTATGTAAACCAAAGTACAGAAAAATTGTTGCACGCTGTGAAAATAGAGAACATTATTAAAATAACAGAAGCATAGACAGAATATAAGGAAAAACAGCTAGATGACAGATTAAATAGATGGAAAATCAAAACTCTTTGCATGGGCAGCACTTGAAAAACATTGAAGGAAAATATGAGTTGCTAGACATGACCGAGTTGCTAAATTAATCCACTGGTCATTATGTAAAAAATATGACTTACCTGTATCCGAAAAGTCATGGGAACATAAAGTAGAAAAAGTTATTGAAAATATGAAGGTGAAGATCTTGTGGGACGTTCGAATACAGACGGATCGTCATTTGGAACACAACATGCCAGATATCACAGCTGTCAAAAACTGAAGCATATAATTTATTGATATTGCTGTACCAGGAGACGCCAGAGTCGAAGAAAAGGAACTGGAAAAAATCACAAAATATCATGACCTGGCCATTGAAACTACACAATTATGGATGAAACATGTGACAGTGACACCCATTGCCATCGGAGCACTTGGTACCATGTCCAAGAATTTTACAAAGTGCATCAAGAAATTGCAGCTTCCTGCAACAACACCAGTGGAACTGCAAAAGACTATGCTACTCGGAACAATATACATTTTAAGAAAATGTTAAAGTTTTAAGAAAAAGGGGCATGCATAAGTGCACAAACATGTCTACCATCCCTGTCCTGATGTCCCTTTTTATTTGTATTCATTTCATGTATTCATAATCATGTTTATACTTTTATCTGTTATTTTATATATGCTTAACAAATAAAACAAATAAATAAAGATACTTGGTCGATACCTAGGATGCTGGCAGCAACCTGTATCAATCATCAGAGCCAGTCAATGATATTTGTGATACATTTTTAAATGTTTAGTTGACTGACTTTCATGTTTAATGAATAAAGTATATAATAATAATAATAATAATTATTATTATTATTATTATTAAAAAAAAATCATGAATTTCACAAAGGAGAGAACTGAGTTTTTTTTATCATAACCACTTTTCTCTAGGGGTTTCTTTTGTGAACTTAAGCCACTAGATGGCAGTCACATGTTTAGAAAAAGATATGTTGACAAAGATACTGAGGGCTTGAACAGGCTTCAAATAGGTTAGTATTCGTGTTTAGTGTATTTTATAAAATATAAAATACAGAAGCTGTAAATCTGCTACTTTTTTGTCATCTCTGTGATGGGGGATAGGAGTCAATCCTCATCTGTTTTCCTACTTTATAGGATTTATGGGTCTCAGTATCATTATTGGGGTTGGTCCACATTTTGTTGTTATTTTCCCTCCTTATATGAGACCCTGTTCTTACTACACCAAGATATGAAAACAATGTTTTTGTGTTGCACAGTATAGAAAATGGTTGCTGTAAAATAAAACTAAGAGAAAGGTGTTCCAGCTGCGTAACTTCATGGCATGTTCCTTATAAAGTCAGGACCAGCATTTTTCATTTAATATCTGAGGTAACCTCCAGAGAAATTAAGTTGGTTAACCCTGAGAGTTAATAGTAGAAGTTTCACAAAACAATAGCAATGATTTTAATTTTGTTTATTGCCTTTACCCAAAACTGTTATCATCCCACTGGTTTTTTTCCCTCTTTCTTTTTTGTATTTTTCCTATTTTTTAACAGTAAGTTGTCAGACACCAAGAGACAGGCAGCCTCCAAATTGTGCAAAGAGAGTAAATGAAATGAACTGTTTGAGAAAATCTATATACCGTAAGCAGTTGAACTTTTGCTCCTAGAAATTTTAAGTAGCCATTTGGCTGTTGTTTGGTAATAATAGTAAATGGAGTAGCATCAGCTAAAAGGTCCTGAGTTCAAATTTCATCTCAGCCATTAGCTTATTGGTGACTTTTGATAAGGCAGTTTTTCTGAGGTGCTCCACACCCATTTGTAATACAGCTGTAACAATCTACTATAGAAAGATTATTGAAGTGCTACACAGACAAAAAACTATTTTTTTTCCATTTGGGCATTTCATAGCCATCATTTCTCTGTAAATAAATTATCCATGAATTATTCCCATAGTGACCCTTTGGGCTTGGTTGGGCTGAAAGAAAATGACCAGTCCATAGTGATCCAGCTAAGCTTTCTCTGACTAAATATTGGAAACATTTGAAGAGGTCTGCTTTATCAGGTCAAAGATATAATTTTTCTCTCTTTTTTTTATCTCTCACTATTATAACTAGATTTATTTCATAATCTAGGTTCATTGGGTCTCCCCTCCATTTTAAAGTTTTATTTCATTCTTAATAGTGTTATTTGATCAGCAAATTTGATACTTCTATTTTAGATGACCTATGATCAAGTTGAAACATTTCCAGGATAGGTGGTTGAGAGAGACTTTCTGTTCCAGGAACTGTGTATTTGTTTCTTTTCTCTGTCTTTCTGTTATCAGTGAATAGGAAGCCTTTTCCATTTATACCATGATTATTATGTTTCCTCTGAAGTTTTCGGGGAGCGACTGGTGTAACCAAGTAAACAAGGATCATTCCAATCCGCACAGTTGTTGACACAAAGAACTCTGGATCCCTGAGTTAATTCCACATTCTCATTGTCCAAAGTGTACATCTATAGAGAATGCTGTAAAAATGAAATATTTTCATCATTATTGCGTACCTAGGTAGGCTATGTAATCTTGCTGGGTTTCATGGGAAAAGGAATGAAAGTAAATAATGTTGATGGTTAAATGATTGGGAACTGATCCAATATTTTCTGAATTCAGTCATTCTGCTACTTTCTCTGTTACTAAAACAGAACATGTACTTTGGAAAGGGGACAAGGCCTGTGGTTTAATTGAAAATGTAAAATCAATGTGTTTAACACAACTATTCTTTCTGTATTTAACTATTTAAAAAGTCAGCACCTACCCCACCTAGAAGAATGAAATATTTTGGGAAATATTTAAAAAAGGCAGAATATTATATTTCTCCAAAGAGAGAAATGGAGAAACCTTTTTTAGAGGCAGAAAGCAGCCCACACTTTGCTTAATAGCCCACAGCAGATGACAGCACTTAAGAGAAAAAGAACTTATTGAAAGAGGAAGGCAAGTATCTAGATAGCTCTATTCATAGGCAAAGCAAATACTGCAGGCAGAAATCCATTCAAGACCAGATACTTTGCAACTCCCTGCAGCAAAGTCTGAACAAAAGCAGAATGGTAGGATTAGAAGCAGCCCCCTCACCCAAGATCCAAAATAGGACGAAAGCCATTAAGCCACAATAGGAATTGCCGAACATCCTTTCAGAACACAAGCCCCTTCATTGCACCATCCCAGAGCAGTCAAAACTTCACCTGGGAGCTCAGATAAACAATAAGCCAGAGGCTAACAAGATTAGCTCAGACAAACACCTAGGATTTGCATTTCCTCTTTTGCCTATAGAGCCAACTATGACCTCTACATAACCCCTACATGACCCCATAGGAATTTGACAACAGCCAATAGAATACATGTTTTTGCACAGGAACAGGAAGCTCAAGTACAAAGCCCCAAATAAGGTATAAAAGCCACCTACTCCCAACTCCATTTTATTCAGTTCACCAGGACCACACTGCCTCATCAGTAAACCATCTTTCCAATCAGCCTCCATGTTTCCGGTGTTTTTCTCCCAGCTTGGAACTGAACCAGATGGATATTTCTTCCCACAGTGACATTTGAAGACTGGAGATACAGTATGATCTTCAGAGGTTTAGTTTGGGTTCCCCCACCCCAACCCCTGGCTTTTAGTCACAAAAAGATGTAACTCCACATCTATGTTTGTGTTATAGTCTTCCATCCCAAAATATTGCAGAATTAGAAACATGTTGCCGAATAAGTTTTCGAATACCTGTTTTGTATTTTGGATTGCCCTGCAGCAAAAGGACTTATTTTGTGCAGAAATATCCAAATGGCTAATAAAATAAAAATGTATTCAGTCTAAAAACAGTCTTTTCTGTTTCAGTTGGATTGGGGGTTTCGTTTCTTTTCTTTAATCTAATAATGCAGAACAGTGTGTTAACCATTATGTTTGGCTTGTTAAACATTTGACATTTACCCTTTGTTTACAAACAGAAGTGGTGACCCGGAGCTGCCTCTTTTTTTGACATTTGCTATTGGTCAAGGCATTAAACATGAAAAAGCACAGGGCAAATAAACACAGAGATCATGCCGTGTCTACATGATTTTTCCATTTTTTTAGTGAATCATGAACTTTTATTATAAATATTCAGGTACATATGTAGCAGAAATACCAGTCTGACTTGGAAGTTGGATGATCAGGTCCACCAAAGTCATCCTTCTTCAGAAGCTTTTCCTTAGGTTTATATACAACCATACATAGAAAGACTGTAAATATTTAATAGTGTACTATAATTGTAACCCTTATATGTACCTAGCAACTGAACGTTACATATAGAGAAAAATATACTCTGGATTTCTTCTTTTACTTGGATTCATAAAGACTTTCATACTGGGACATATACACCCATACACCCACACATACACACCGGTCTCCAAAATTGACAGATGCTTCTCTTATTTTAAAAGTCATTTCTAGGAGAAGGACAGGCGAAGCCTAGGGGCAGAATCAAGAGAGGAATCATCCTTGAGTCATTAGGTTCCCACAAGTGGTTTAAGCTCAATCCTTCTTGAATTCTGTTGACTCTTATTTAGCGCCAGTTTAATGCTGATCATTTGTTGACTAGGGACACAGTGGGGGAGCAATTAAGAATGCTAGGGTCATTGACAAAAAGGTTGGCAGTTCGAGACCCAAGCACTATGTGATGGGGGGAGCTCCTCTTCTTGTCTCAGCTCCTCCCTACCTAGCAGTCAGAAATCATGCAAATGCAAGTAGATAAATAGGTACCACTTCAGTGAGAAGGTAACAGCATTCTGTCCTCTTAGCATATAGTCATGCTGGCCACATGACCACAGAAATATCTTCAGACAATACCGTACACATGCAATACATGCGCACACACACACACACACACCAGGGTCAGCCACAACTGGATAGGGGAAGCCTTTACCTTTTGTTAATTAACTAGATTGTTGTATATAGACACGGGCAATAAATCATCTTAACTGGAACATAACGTGTAGTCTTGATTCTTCAGGCCTGACACATTTGTTTGTTAGGCATGATGCACTTGTGAAGATGCCATTGCTATTTACACTTATCTGGACATAAGTCCATTAGCTTCATTAGAGTTATTTATAACTGAATTTCCTGCCAAATAAATATCCATGGAATGGCATCATGGAAAGGTTTTTCGTGTATCCTGTGTTCCAGTCATATTGGCATTTATTGGAGAACTTTCTTCTTCTATTGGGTTAAAAGAAATTAGAACCTGTCCATATAGCATGTTCATGTCCATTTAGCATGTTCATGTCCATGTAGTACAAATGCTACTGAAACCATCACACAAGTGCTTTTACATTGCCCCCATTACCAATTAGTTGTGAAACTTCATTCTTGTTTTTTTTGAAATGTTATAGGTCATAACTTTTGCTGATTTTCCCACTTAAGACACCATTTATTATTAATCACATGTCTATGCTATTACATATGACATTGCTAGATTTTACCAAGGGCAATTAAAATTCACAGATAATTAAGCACCCACAGCATAGGTGAATTTTTGCAATTTTTTTCTTATTATTAATCTTTATCTGTTTTTACATCCTTTCTGAGGCTTTCAAAGGCCTTTAGTCTATAGGCTTAGTATTAATATTAAGAATTTTAATAGAGATTTTAGTGTTTAATATTATAATAGTATGTTAGAAATCTTAATTTTTATATTTTTTTAATCTAACTTTTAGTGTTATTATTGAAGTAGCTTTAAGATTCCCTGATTGTATTTAATGCTGCTCTATGACTGAAATTCATAATTTGATTTTATTTCTTGTAAGGTATTGTTGATTTCTATGCTTATTTTATTTTAATGGTGCTTATAACTTTCAGTGCTTCTTTGGGCCAAGAATGAAAATACTATGCATATACAAAAGTCCCCAAATCTAAGAACATAGCACAAAACACTCTTAAGACAGGGATCCCTGTGTTTGTTAGACTGTTGGCTTTCAAACTGATTACTAGCGAAATGTCATATAGTTCTTCCAAATTTTAACATTGCTTTTTGATGGCCAATCAGTTTTACCCATATTGTTATACAACGTGAAACAGAATTGCTGTAGCTTTTATTATTAAAAAAAAAAGGTGTTACAACTCATTTAATTAAAGAACTGTTTTGTTTGCTGCAGGATGCTGACCTGTTTCAGAATTAAATTCTAAGACTGGATATGTAGAAAACGGTAAATGAAGCCAGCAGATGTAATAGGGACTATGCCCTGCACCGTTTTGCATATAAAGAAAGATAAACATTTATAACCCAAATAGGGCTATGGATAATCTTCCAAAGTCAGAATAATCATTACATAAGTTCCAGTCCTGGAATAGAAGCATCTGTCTTCTGGAGTGTGTTTTCTTGAATGCTGAACATAATGGAATATTCTATTCCACTTTCAAGATATCTGACATCCCACAATTGACTGCTTTGCTTTTAATTTCTTTTCCGGCCATTGCTACATAAACACTGACAGTTATATAAGTGTAGCAAAAGAGTTATTCACATTTCTTTGAACAGCAGTCCCCTAGTCACGTCTGTTCGGAAAATCAGAATCGGGGCTACCCTAGAATGTTATTATCTAGAATGGTATTACAACTTGTGAATAATATTTTTAACCTCTCTGTAAAACAGTATCTGTATGTAATTGATTACACTGCCGCTTCAAATTCAGCATCCAGAATTCCCTTTGTGGCTCAGGACTTGCCCAGGCAGTCTTAACAAAACAAACAGAAACAGTCCTACACAATATGGAGGATTTTTTGTCCTTCAAGGAACTATTTCATGACAGTAAAATAGATAATCTAATTAATTATTGAATGATATTACCTAAAGAAAAAGAAAGCAACCATCCCTCACCCAAGAATTAAATTAATATAAATCACTGAAATATATTACATATATTGTCTCTTCTAGTAAAGTATTTTTAATAGTAAAGAGCCATGGTGGTGCAGTAATTAGAATGTAGTACTGCAAGCTACTTCTGCTGACTGCCAGCTGCCAGCAGTTCAATTCCCATTGGCTCAAAGTTGACTCAGCCTTCCATTTTTCCGAGGTTGGTAAAATGAGGACCCAGATTGTTGGGGGCAAGATGCTGACTCTGTAAACTGCTTAGAGAGGGCTGTAAAAGCACTGTGAAGTGGTATATAAGTCTAAGTGCTGTTGCTATTTGAAATCTACAGTATATCAGAAAAGCAGTATTGTTTATTTATTTTTATTGCTTTTAAAATGACAAAAAAAGAACAAAATCCCAAAATAATTGTGGTAAAAATACATACATTGCCAAAGGGAGAAAAAAACACACATAGAAGGTGGGGTTTATTAATAATTTAATAAAAATGATGTATTGTTGGTGCTTGACCCAGATAGACTTGCAAAAATGTATAAAGGGATTTCTAATAAGTGCTGGAAATGTAGTCAAAATCCAGATTCATTTTATCGTATGTGGTGGTCTTGCAAATATGTGAAAACATACTGGACAAACATAACAATGACAATGCAAAAAATATTTAGGATACAAATATTAATGAAACCTGAAAGTGCTTTGTAAAAAAGTGAAAGAATAAAACAAAGAAAAAATATGAAATATCATTTAACAGTAAATAGGTACAGTTCTGCATATACTTATCTAATGCTAGTATTGTTCAAGTAATATATGTTGTGACCTAGGCCCAAGTAGTTATTACCAGACATAATTAGTCCTAAACAAACATATGTTATTAGAACAGCTGAGAATTACTTCATCTCAACTTAGTCCAAATTAATTCCAAAAACAAATCCTTCAGAAAAAGTCCTTCGGCATTATCACAAACATTTGTCTTCTTTGGCACCCTGCCAAAGGCCTTTCTTGGCAAAACCCCACGAAGTTCAGAAGCAAGAGATGCTGACTATAAACAATTGTAGCAACGTTGCTTTCCTACAAAAAGCCAAAGAGCTGTTGCTGCTCTTTTAAGCCATATGGGAGGGGCCAATAATCTCCTGGCCTTATTCCCGAGTCCTCCTTTTTGCTTTAGCTGCTCTTGCCTTCTGGCAGCTCTTCTCATGTGTGCACTAGAACAGGCTCCTGCTGTTCCTCTGCCTCTCTGCTGTCCGCCTCTGGAGGCTCCAGAATCCATGTGCTCCCAGATGGCCCTGGCCCCATCTCTGTCTCAGATGCAGAGCCCTCATCCTGGCCTTCCCCAGAGTCCAGGACTGGCCCATGTTCCACCCCAGCCTCCTCACTGTCTGACTCCGCTGCCAGCTCCGCAGGCTGCTGGAGGACCACAATAATATATATATTTCTAATGCATGTCTATAACCTTATTTAACTACTGTATTTTGTATAAATGAGTGCCATATTCTTGTTCATACAAAGTCTGGGTCAATAGGCAATAAACAAATGAGTAGGGCAATCAGGTCTTCAATCCATTGAATGAAAGGGGCCGTACATTTATCCTTCCAATGCTACAATATCAGTCTTTTGGGCATAGTAAAGGCACAGAGAATCCATTTATGTTACCCAGTTGCCAAATTCCATATACTCTAAGTTCAATTATAAATTCACCTTTAATTCTATTCAAGTAACCTAATGTTGTCTACTAAGACAAATGCACCAAGACAAATTCCTTGTGTGTCCAATCACACTTGGCCAATAAAGAATTCTATTCTATTCTATTCTATTCTATTCTATTCTATTCTATTCTATTCTATTCTATAACCAAAGGACCTTCCCTTTGGGACAGTCCATGCTAATTTCTCACACAGCTCTGGAAAGTTTGCTGCCTTTTGATTTAGAAAAATACCGTTAATATAAGGTCTTGCCTGTTGCTCAAATCTTCCTCTCTCTTACCCTCCTTTTATCCTGTTTTTGCCAGTTAATTGTTTCTGATGTCGGCTGATGTTTAATAAATTAAAAAAAAAACCCAGCTCCATTTTTGCTAGCTGAACTAAGTGGTGCTTTGATCTGATCTGAAAACAGGCAGCGCAAACTCATCGGGAAATTATCCACCCTGGTTTTCCAGTGGGAAAACCTATGTTTTTTCATAGTCATCTAGCCGTCAATTGGATTTCTGCAGCCCAGATCTGACCTCCTTAAGGAAGAGGCTGAGCGGCAGAACAAAAGAGAGAGAAACTACCAGTTTGGGAGAACCGCTAGTTTAAAAAAGCTACCAGTTTGTCTGAATCTAACTAAGATTCTGTGCAGTTTGGAGAACCCCCAAATTCCACTCCTGTCTGGCCCTGCCCCCTCCCCTCCCCTCCCCTCCTAGGAGTCCCCACGCTGCCCGTTTTGGATGCAGGTAAGTGCAGGGTGCATGCGGAGGCTTGGGGAGGGCAAAAAACGGGCCTACCGGAAGTTCAAGAAGGCCAGAAATGGGCCCATTTCCAGCCTCCAGAGAGCCTCCAGAGAGCCTCCAGAGAGCCTCCAGAGCCTGGGGAGGCCGTTTTCATCCTCCTGGCTCAAGGAAAGCCTCTGGAACACGGGGAGGGCAAAAATGACCCCCCCTGCTGTGGTGCAGGAGGCCGACTAGGTCAAGCCCACCATGGCAACACCCACCCAGCAACCGAGCAGAGAACCCCTTGCTAAAATTTTTGAAGCCCACCCCTGCATGGCATGATGTGACCATAGGGGAGGGGAAGGTGTATTGTTGTAATTTGGGAACCAGGTTATAAGTACCCCAGGACATCCATCATAAGCTTGAATGACCATTGCATTGTATTGCACTTGTGTCGGAAGCACTGCTTCTGGGTGGAAAGGTTTAGCCAATGACATCAATGTTGCCTGGGGGATGCCTGGTTCCGGGCTCCTTTCAGGCCCCAACAGGAGGTGGAGCAAAGGATGGGAACTCACCCAATCCACAGCAGCACTCAGGCTTTGAACATAGGCTTGCTAACCTCCAACCCAACGTCCTATCTACGAGACCCACGGTTCTCTGAACAGCCATTAAGTGACCTATTAATTGAAGATTACCTATAAGGTAATTGCCAAAATTCCAGTGACCAAGGGCCTCCATGAGGATTTTTCCCCCCTTCATGTTAATTAATAGGGAAGGAGGATACTTCTGGCTGATGGAGACAGTGGTGGGATTCAAATAATTTAACAACTGGTTCTCTGCCCTAATGACCAACTCTCTGAAGTCTCCTAGGAGCTAAAATGGGCCATGGGGGGGGGGCGTGCCACACCCCCATGTCCCATTTTGGGCCTAGTAGGCCTCCCTGCACTTACCTGGGAGCCAAAATGGGGCGTGTAGGGACTCCTGGAAGGGGTGGGATAGGAAGGGGCAGGGCCAGACAACAATTTAACTACTGGTTCACCCGAACCGGCCCGAACCGGCTGAATCCCATAACAGATAACAGATTAATAGAGTTGGAAGGTACCTTATAGGTCATCTAGTCCAAACCCCCCCCCTCCCCGCTGGATGGAGGGCATTATGACTGAATGTGAGAAAAATGCACAGATTTTGTGAATGTGAGTTCTCATTTCTGCCCTCTTATTCCAAGGTTGTTTTGGGATGAATATTGAAAAAAAATGGGCAACTGCAATCCTCAACTTATGACCACACCTGGAGCAGGGATTTCTGTTGCTAATCAAGATAGTTGTTAAGTGAGTTGCACCTGATTTTAAGACCTTTTTAGCCACAGATGTTAAGCAAACCACTGCAGTTAAATAAATCACTCAGTTGTTAAGTGAAGCGGGCCATTGCCTTTCCTTGTTGGAAGCTAGCTAGCTGGGAAGGTCACAAATGTCAATCACATGTCAGATGCAAAGGATCAAGACCATATGTTAAGTTGCAAGTCAAAGATGTAATGTTCAACCCAAACAATTACAATTCAATACTAAATTAAAGCCAGAAAAGGATAAATGGAATTCAAGGTGGGTTGGACTTTTGGATTGTTTGTGGCAACAACGTGATTCTTAGTTGATGACATGCTTAACTCCTCCACCCAGCTCCGCCTGCTCATCTTCTACATCACATGACCCAGGGATACTGCAACCATTGTAAATGCATGCCGGTTGCCAAGCCCCGAAATTTCGATCATGTGACAGCGGAGATGCTGCGATGGTTGTAAGTAAGTAACTGCTCAAAAGCCACTTTTTTCAGTGCCATTGTGAGTTGGAACAGTTGCTAAATGAACGGTTGTAAGTTTATTTATTTATTTAATTTATTTATTCATTTATTATTTCAATTTATATGCCGCCCAACTCCCAAAGGATTCCGGGAAGCTCACAACAAAAAAATTAATACATTAAAATACATTATATAAAATTTAAAAACAATTTAAAACAATAAAACAACAACAAACATTCATATCCCGTCTGGGGCCGGATCTCGCTGAGTCACAATAG
>JANHFM010005204.1:15277-27633 GCA_032468115.1 Grayia smithii | reverse complement strand
CCTTTGGCATTTAGTCATGCCGGCCACATGACCACGGAGACATCTTCGGACAGCGCTGGCTCTTTGGCTTTGAAACAGTGATGAGCAGTGCCCCCTAGAGTCAGGAACAACTAGCACATATGTGCGAGGGGAACCTTTACCTTTTAGGTGTAGGAGGTGTCAGTACCTCCCAAGGAAGGCCAAAGTCCAGTCGTAACCAAGCGCAATTTTGACAATGGAAATATCAGGGATCAGGAAGCCAGGGACCGTAGAGTATGGAGATGATGCAGTGACTTCCTCTCCATGCAAATTGTAACTTGAGTTGTTGCAGTACCTGGGACAAGAGAATCTCGTGGTAGTTCTTCTCTCATATTTCAGCAGTGCAGAAAGAAAAGGTGGTGTGCTTCAGTTTGCACACAACTGGAGAATGTCACACAAGACCATGTCCTTACTCTTTTTAGCATTTGATCCCTGGTTCGAACTGTTTGAATTGTTCCTAAATGTAAGATGCTTGCATTGTGATAATTTACTATGATTTTTTTAGGCAACCAATACCTGGCTGCAAAAGACATCCAAAGATATTCCATATGCCCAGAACTTACAAGACAAATTAAGTAAACTTCAAGAACTTGACTTTCAAATCATAGATGTAATCACCATTCCTGAAGAGCTTTTCTTTAAAAGGTAAAGCAAAATAACTTTCTTTGTTTTGTCTGGTGCTGGCAAACCCCATGGGAATTTCCAAGTTAGCCTTCCTCTACTTCAGGGGTGTCAAACTCACGGCATCATGGTGGCGTCACGTGACGTAGCATGACTTTTTCCCCCTTTGTAAAACCAGGTGTGAGCATGGCCAGTGCATGACACATCCGTCCCATGGACTGAGAGTTTGACAGACCTGCCCTACTTGAAGGCAACCAGAACTATGGACTTCAACTCCCTCAATTCTCCAATTCAATATAGACATTAATGAGAATTCTGGAGATTGAAGTCCACAAATCGGAAAAAGGTTGAAATTAATGTAAATAAATGGATAGGATAGGATAGGATAGGATAGGGTAGGGTAGGGTAGGGTAGGGTAGGGCAGGGTAGGGAAAGGTAGGGTACGATAGGGTAGGATAGGGTAGGGTAGGGTAGGGTAGGGAAAGGTAGGGTAGGGTAGGGTAGAACAGGACAGGACAGGACAGGACAGGACAGGATAGGATAGGAGAGGATAGGATCAAACAGAACAGAGTAGAATTTTGTATTGGCCAAATGTGATTGGACACATTTGTCTTTGGTGCATATGCTCTCAGTGTACATAAAGAAAAAATAAAATATATTCATTAAGACTCATAAGATACAACACTTAGTGATAGTCATAGGATACTAATAAGCAATCAAATCATACTAGGAAACAATAAAACAATATAAATTGTAACCATACAAGCAACATGGTTATAGCCATAAGTGGGAAGAGGTACTAGGAAGGATGAGAAGAAGAATAGTAATACAATCTTAGTAAATAATTTGTTATTTACAGTGTTGTGGGAATTAGTTGTTTAGCAGAGTGATGGTATTTTGGGGGAGAGATAGATAGATAGATAGATAGATAGATAGATAGATAGATAGATAGATAGATAGATAGATGATAGTAAGTAAAAGCAATAGTTAACCGCTTCTTCAGTGGTGGTCTCTTGAAGAAATGACTTCATTAGGATCTTTTCCAAGCAAAATTATTAACAATGCTTTGTAGTTACTGCTTTTGTCTGCTGTCTATTAAAATGGACATGTTTTAAAGAAAAATGGTGTATTTTTAAATTTACAATGGGCAATTCTGTGTTTCAGTGATGGCAAGATTAAATACGTTTGGAATAAAGACAGTACTTTCATTACTATCCCGGTGCCATTCGGTGGACAATCATCACAGGACATAAACATACCCAAGACTCTAAGAGCACCAGCACTGGTAGTGGAATCCATGGGATTAAATATTCCATCGCAGGAATATAAAATTCCGCAATTCACCATCCCTGATGATTACAGATTTCGGGTACCTTTGTTGGGCACTTTTGAGATTACTTCCAACTTGTACAACAATTACTACAATTGGTCCGGCTCCTACTCTTTAGCTAACACCACAAAAGATGCATACAGTCTGAAAACAAGATACTTTATAAAAGCTGATTCTGTTTTGGACTTACTTTCATATAATGTACAAGGTAAGCATCAATTAGTGTTATAAAAGCAATTAATTAAGCATCTGTTACGTTTTCCTGTGTTTCCGATGTTTTCAAAAGTCTTTGCTCTGAACACACAAATCAATATTTTGAGATCTTTGAGGCTTTGAGATCTTGTGTCTGCCCAAGATCACCTAGCTTTGTGTAGTCTTCCTCATACTAGTACCCTCATTGTAATTTAAGTTTCAGAGGGCACAATGTCAGAAGAATAATTTGGGGTTTCAACTCAAGCCAGGCTTGTGCAGGAATAAATAAAAATGAGATCCAGACAGCTTTAAGGAAAGAAAAAATATTATTCCTAAAAGCGAAGTTTTTTCCTTTAGAGGCAGCTGCAGAGAAATGGGGTACAGCAACACTGTTTTATAGTGGAGCTTTCCTGGGTGTAGAAGTGTCTATGTGCTGATTTTAGTGTAATACTTGAGGGGTATGTGTATGTGTGTGTAGGTGTGTTATTTATGATGTATATTCTTGTGAACATGCAGTTCCTCTGGGAGATGTAATTTAATTAACTCTATTTGTTTCCACACCTTATCCTTTGATATATGGATTGGGTCTGGGTAACTTATTTGGGGATTTCAGGAAATTTGAGTAAAAGATTTCCCCCGTTTCCTATTTTTACTTGATTAATGTAGCTTTAGCTTGACTGTCAATTATCTAGTGGACTCGCTAATTCTCAGTCCATGGTGGATTTTGTTAATGTTTTAAAGGAAGATGAAAACAGTATAAAGAATAAAATATTTTATTCTGATATAAAACTTCTCACAAGAATTTGGCAGTAGTAATCTAATACTTCTAAATCAGGGTGTCAAACTCGCAGCGTCACATTGTTGTCACATGACGTACCGTGACTTTTTCCCCCTTTGCTAAAATGAGGATGGGCGTGGCCAGCGCAAGACACAAGCAGTCAGTGGGCTATGAGCTTGACACCCCTGATCTAAATGGAAGGAAGTTGAGAATTATCATATAGTTCATGTTACAATATAAACCACAAGTTTAGGCCTTGTTCCCTCTGTTCTGATACAGCAGCAAGGAGGCCATCAGATCTTTCCACCTCATTTCCTACTAATGATGCCTTTCTTGCTATATGCTTGAATCCATATTAGTGTTTAAACAATAGTTTAATTAAACAAACCAGGATCAGAAATCAAGATTAGATAGGATAAACTGCAGTTGGTTGAAAATGAAAGTTTGTGTTCTCCTGCTTGTATCTATGCTGAAACTAGAATGCTTCCTGGCTAATGTTTATCTAGAGCTGCAGTTCAGTTTGTGCAGGAGAATGGAACAATTATTCAGAATGTTACTCAACTAAAGTTCCCATAATTTCTACATTTCTTCTCACCTCCAGTTTGTGGCTGGTTATGAAAGCTGTTTTCAGCAACATCTTTCAGGCCACAGACTGCCTGCACCTGGTTTCAAATAACACTTGCATTTGATCATGAAGCAAGAACATCATTAAATTTGTAGGTTCAAAATTCAAACCTAGCCCATTATTTATTACATAACATTGATTGAACTCCTTTTTCCAGTGCCCAGCTATATGCTACAATAGCTCACTTGCTTCTGTATGTTTATAAATATATAAAAGGGGTCATCCAAAAGTATTTCTACCTCAAGATATGAACACCATGTTTAAACATGTTGTATCTTGCAAGAAAAAAATTGCTGTAGATTTAAAAGGAAGTTGTTGTCATCTGTAATTTGCTACAGCTAACACCTATGTCAATCCCACATGCTAAAATGTCAAACAAGTTATAACTGTGCTCATACATTGAATTAAATTACGGTAACATAATTGTGAAGTTTTCAGTGAAACTTCTAAGCAATCCTTGTGTGCCTTTTAAAAAAGAATAATGCCCAATCTACTATAAATATAGTCTGTTATAAATTCCTCTCAGCAAGCTAGTTTGGTTCTAATGGTTAAATTTGCCTTAGAGACAAAAGGCAGCTGGGTAATGTTTGGTCAGTCATTACTTCTGAGCCTTAGAAAGAGGACAATTTGAAACCAATTGTGAAAATTTTGCCAAATAAACTGCATCTCCTTTGACACTACAAGTCAAAGGAAAAAAATAGTCCTATTCAAGTCAGTCCTTGCATACACTTACGCAGAGCAAGGTCCGATTAAATACAGCACAACTTATTTTCAAGTATACAAGCATACTTCTTGCATTTTAAACATCTAGATTACAGAATTCATGAATGATGAATGAGGAGAGCAATCATTTTAAAATCACAATAGCTCAAGTTACTTAGCATCTTAAATGTTGTTTTTTCCCCCCATTTTATTTCAGGTGAGGGAGAAGCAAGTTATGACAGAAACGGACTTACCTATGATTATGAAAACTTACTCCGTCACAGCCTACTCAATTCCAATTTTAAATTCAGCAAGGTCAACCAATATGAACTTGTTCCCACCATCAAAAATACCATGATATTGGAGGCTTCCAGCCCTGTCGGAGTTATGTTTTCCTTGTCCGTCCATCAGGATTTCACTGATGATGACAATTCATATGTTGGTGTTACCAATCTAGAAGGACAATTGAAGGTTGCTACAATGTTTGCCAAAACCACATACTTACAAACTCTCACCTCTGATAAGAATAATCTCAATTTGGCATGGGATTCGACCCTGAAGTTCGATTCTTCCTTGTTCGTGGCTACTAACCAGATGGTTCAAAAAATTACTGAGGATGGATGGACACTCTTGTCTACCACAAACATACAGAATTACATTCTGACTAATGATGTTTCCTTAAAGTATCAAAACAGCCAGCTAAAACTGTCATCACAGGCAGTTGGAACCTACCCAAACTTTGCAACAATCAATAAATTTGATTTAACTTTAGGCAAGCAACAGGCTAGCCTTCATTCCGAATTAAAGGCCACTTACTTTGAAAATGTATATTTTGCCCTGGTATCAGGCTCTGTTAATAACCAAGGTCTTGAACTCATCAGTGACTTGTCATTGGAAAATGGAAGAAACAAAGCAGAACATAAGTCTTCTCTAACTATTAAGCAGGATGGATTGGTGAGCAGTGTAACAACAAAATTGCAGCTTCTCTTACTGGTCTTTCAGAATGAAATGAATGCACGAATTGGCACTTCTGGTGCTTCTGTGAAGATTGACACCAATGGACGATCAGGGAGACACAATGCAAGATTCAGCTTGGATGGGAAACTAGCCCTCACAGAAATAGCACTGTTGAGTACATATCAAGGGAGCATTTTGGATGTGGACAGCAAAAATATATTGAACTTCAGAGTAAATAATGGAGAACTCCGATTTTCAAATAGTTTGACAGGATCATACAAAGAAACCAAGTTTGAACACACCCATGAGCTGAACACTGTAGGGTTGTCCTTGACTTATGTTTCAAATTTGGACCACACTATTAACCCAGACATATCCCACAAACATCATGTGGACCTGCAACTACAACCCTCTTCCCTCACAGCCAACTTGAACAATGATTTGAAATACAGCAGTGCCAATGTAAACAACAAAGCCCGCTTGCAACTTGAGCTCTTCAAGATAAATCTGGATGGTAATATTAAAGGCGCTTATAGTGGCAATGAGATAAAGCATACCTATATCTTTACTTATGGAGATCTGACTGCTCATATGAAGACAGACACAGCTGCAAGCATTCAGGGTGCAGCCCTTACCCATAAAGTTAACTTAAATGTTGCAGGACTCTCTTCTACAATCAATGTCCACACAAACTGTGATTCCAAATTCTTAACCTTTTCTAATGAACTACGGTCTGTGGCTGCCCCTTTTACTGTCACTTTGGATATGCATACTAATGGAGATGGACACTTTGTACTTTTGGGAGAACAGTCTGGTCGACTGTACAGCAAATTCCTGCTAAAAGCAGAACCTCTTGCATTTGTCTTTTCCCATGATTACCAGGGATCAACTAACCACATCATCAATTCTGGGGAAAGATATAATACTGGATTAGATAGCAAGTTCATGGTTGTTTTAACTCCATCTGAACAAAGCAGTGCTTGGAAAACAAAGAGTCAGCTGAATAACCATGTATATACCCAAGACATTAACATGTTTAACAATGCTGAAAATATTGGTGTGGAGTTGACTGGACAAACTTTAGCTGATCTTTCTGTACTAAACTTTCCTATGAAGATACCATTCACAAATGATGAAAGACTTAATCTAATTGATACCCTGGGCTTAAGAGAAAATATAGCTGAGCCTCAAGAATTTGGCCTTTCTCTTTCTCTCAGATATGATAAAAATGCAGATGTGCATGTCATCAATCTACCTTTCTTGGAAAGACTTCCAGCATATTATGAGCAATTCAGACGTTCCATCTTAACTGCAATGAAGTCCATTCAGAAGAATCTAAAGAGCATAAATATAGACCAGTTTATGAGAAAATACAAAACAGCATTAGATAAGTTTCCCCAGCAAGTGAATAACTATGTGAACTCTTTCGATTTGGAAAGTAAAGTGAATAAACTGAAAGAGAATCTGGATGCCTTCACAAAAGATTATAGCATAACAATTGAGGACCTTCAAAACACATTGGAAAACGCTAAAGCTAATCTGCTAAATGTTTTGACTCAGCTGCAAGTACTTCTGAATGAAGCTGAAAAGTATATGAAGGAGAATTATGACTTAAGACCAGCTATCAGGCAACTTATTGAGAAAATTGTTGAAAAAATAAAAGTTCTAGATCAGCAATATGAAATCAGTGTGACAATGATCAACACAATTCAGCAACTCCAGTCTTTTATTTCTCAGTATGACCCTAGCCAAATAGGAAGCAATGCTGCTGCTTGGGTTCAAAATGTGGATGCCACATACAAAATCAGTGCTCAGATACAAAAAAACCTTGATCAACTGAAGAATCAGATTCAGAATTTCGATGCCCAACATATTGCAGAAACATTGAAGCAGCAGATAGAGACAATTGATGCTAGAATGCTTATAGAAAAGTTAAAAATCCAATTTCCATTTGAAAAAATAGACCAACTCCTTAAACAAATCAAAGACATCCTTCTAAATTTTATGGAAGATTATGAAATATCTGAGAAGATCAATGTATTCAGAGTCCGCATGCATGAACTTATTGTAAAGTATAATATTGATGAGCAGGCCAAAGTTCTAATGGATAAGATGATAGAATTATATAAACAGCAGAAAATCTCAGAAACAGTGCAGCAATTAACCATCACGTTGAAAAAAATTGACATAAAACCATTCTTCAATCAAATTTTGAAGTTTATCGATGATGCCATTAAGAAGCTCCAAACATATGATTATAAAAAGCTAGTGGATGGTATCAATGACTTCCTTGATTCTGCGATAAAGAAGCTGAAGTCCTTTGATTACAACAAATTTGTAGATGAAATAAACAATAAAATTCGGCAAGCAACTCAAAAAATCAATGATGAAATTAAAGCTTTGGAGCTGCCACAGAAATTAGAAGCTGCAAAACAGTACATCAAAGACGTCAGTGCTGTAGCTTCTCAATATATTGAGAAATGGAAAGATAGTAGACTTGCTGCAACAGTTAACTGGTTCAATGATCTTCTAAGCTCTACTGCAATAGAGGAATTGAAAAGTAAGATCTTTGATTTCCTGGAAGATGCACGCAAAAGAATTTACCAAATGGACATTCCAAAAGAATGCCAAAGATTCCTTCAGAAAGCAAGCCAGCTATATACGACCATAGTCTCCTATCTAGTTGACAAATGGGACATCACCTCAAAGAAGATTAGTGTTTTAGCAGAGAAATACAATGTAAAAAATATGGCTGACAGGCTGAACAAGTTTGTTGAAACTGGTTTTATTTTTCCTGCAATCAGGCTAGGCATAATCAACACACCAGCTTTTGAAGTTAGTCTCCAAGCCTTAAAGGATGCAACATTTCAAACTCCAGATTTTATTATTCCACTAACAGACCTTCATGTGCCTTCTTATCAGATAAATTTCAAGAAATTAAATGAAATCAGAATCCCAGTTAGATTTACTACTCCTGCATTTATCATTCTAAACATTATTAAAGTTCCCTCCTATACAATTGATTTTAATGAAATAAAACTGAAGATTGTGAGGATAATAGATCAATTAATCACAAGCGACTTTCAGCTGCCAGCAACTGATACATACTTTCAAGAAATGAAAATCAAGGATCTTTATTTTTCAGACTTTTCTTTACCTGAAATGAATTTGCCCCAGTTACAAATACCTGAATTATTGATTCCACAGCTGAACTTGAACGATTTTCAATTTCCAGATATAAAGATTCCGGAATTTCAGTTACCACGTATCCCATATACTGTAACTGTCCCTACATTTGGAAAGCTGTCTGGTACTTGCAGAATTGCGTCTCCCTTCTTCACGCTGACTACTAATGCTGGTTTTCAGAATGTAACAGCTCATGCCCACAGCCCAGAATTCGTAGCTTCTCTTTCGGCTATAGCAGCATCCAAGATTAACTACCTTGCTTTCACCATAACTGCAAATACTCACCTTCTGGCACCCGAGATGAAAAAGTTAATCCTAAAAGAAAACCTGAAGTTCAACCACTTGTACCTTAAAGCTGATCATGGAAGTGAAGTCGTATTTTTGACAGCATCTGTTCAAGGAAATGCTGAAACAACAGCCAGCTTCCAGACTACACGTAATGCTATAGAACTGCATAACAAATTAACAGTCAACCTGAACAAGATTATTTCCATGGATAGCAAGACCCTTTATACACATAGGCTCAACATTCCAAAGGCCCAGTTCACTAGCCAAGCTGAATTAAGCAATGAAATAAAAACAGCATTGGAAGCTGGACACATATCAGTTACTTCCACTGGTAAAGGGAACTGGAAATGGACTGCTCATGACTACTCTGATGAAGGAACCCATGAATCAAAAGTCAGTTTCACCATAGAGAGATCCATAGCTGCATTTGTAGCAGAAAACAGGATAAATGCCAAATACCTAAGAGTCAACCAAAGGGCAGTGTATGAATACAACTTGCCAAGTTCTTCAAAGCTTCAGTTGGCATCTACAATTGAGTCTCCACAGTTTGGGCAGAGTGTTTTAAATGTGCAAGGCACAGGGAACCTCGTACAGCTGAAAATGGAACTAACTGGTACACACAGCACTAAGGTGATTGGACCCATCTCCGGGACAATAAATAACAACGTGTCCTTTTCAATACAACCATTTGAAATTAAAGCATCAACTAATAACAATATGAACTTAAAAGTTAGTCTCCCATTCAGAGTGGTTGGAAAAATTGAGTCTGTAAATAACTACGGCTTTGTGCTCAGTCCTTCCACTCAACAAGTTAGCTGGGTAGCTGAGGGAAGATTTAACCAATATAGATACACTCATACCTTGTCTGCTGGTAATAATGAAGATAGTACTGAAGCTATTATATCCATGAATGGTGATGCTAACTTGGAATTCCTAAATATTCCTATTTCATTTCCTGAACAATCTGTTCCCTACATTGGTATCAAGACACCCCAAGTGCAAGAATACTCTCTGTGGGAAGAAACGGGCCTGAAAAGGTTACTGAAAACTCCAAAACAATCATTTGATTTAAATGTAAAACTTCAGTACAAGAAGAACAAAGATGTACACTCATTTCCAATTCCTTTAGATGGAGTGCACAAAACACTCAATTATTACATAGTGAACTTCAACAAACATTTTGAAAGAAATAGAGACCAAACTTTAGCGATTCTGACAGAATCCTACAACCAAGCCAAGGTTAAGTTTGATAAATACAAAGTGGATACTTCAGTAAACCAAAGTCCGCAAATCTTCAAGATTCCGAGCTACACTATTCCTGTGCTTAATATCGAAGTATCTCCCTTTACAGCAGAGCTCCCAACCTTTGGTTATGTGCTTCCAAAAGAAATCAGCACCCCAGGTTTCACTGTTCCATTTGTCGGATATTCAATGCCATCATATACCGTAGTTCTTCCATCACTGGAGCTACCAGTTCTTCATATTCCCCAAGGCCTGAGAACGCTGAAGCTTCCCAACTATCGAGTAAGCCCACTGCCAAACCGGATCCATATTCCAGCCTTTGGAAATATCACCTATGATTTCTCATTTAAATCTAGCGTGATTACCCTGAATACAAATGCTGGCCTTTTTAACCAAACTGATATTATTGCCCGTTTGAGTTCCTCCTCCACTTCTGTGATTGATGCCCTACAATATCAGTTGGCTGGAACAACAAGCATCACAAGGAAGAGAAGTCTGAAACTAGCAGCTGCATTATCCCTGAAAAACAAATTTATAGAAGGAAATCATGACAGCACTATCAGTTTCACAAAGAAAAACATAGAAGCTTTAGTGGTAACCACAGCAAAGATTACTGTACCAGGCTGGAAAGTAAATTATGGACAGGAGCTTAAAGGAAATGCCAAAACAATACCAATAATATCTTCAAAAATAAATGTAAATTATGATATTGATAACAATTATGTCAATGCTAAAGGAGCAGTTGTCCACCAGGCTAAGCTAGAAAGTGTTATATCTTATATATCAGCTGATACATCAACCAATGGTTTTATCAGTGGTAAATTTTATGAAGGAAAATCATTTTCTGGGAAGTTGGTTCATGAAGCAAATACTTATTTAAATTCTAAAGGTATTCGATCAGGTATGAAGCTTGAGACTAGTTCAAATTCTGGGGGCTTCTGGAATTTTGATACAAAAGAAAATGTTGCCATTGAAGCATCTACTGATCGTATTTATGCGTTATGGGACCATAGTGGAGAAAACTATCTAAATTATTTCCCATTACTTAGAACTAGAGGAAATCAGATCTGCAAAGTAACTCTGGAATTAGCTTCTGGTATTATGGCAGCTGGTCTTCAGATACAAGTGGCCCAACCAAATAATCTCCTTGATGAGACTTCTATTAATCAAGCATTTTCACTGACAGTTAATAATGGAAATCAAAGAATTAGCTGGAAGAGTGAAGGTCAAATCCTTAATTTTTTCCTTGGACATGACTTGGAGTTAGCAAATGATAATGTAGAAGCTCGGGTTGACTTGGCAGCATCTTTGGGAGGACACATCAATTTCCTCAGAAAGTTTATATTGCCAGTTTATGAAAGGAGCTTATGGGACATCTTAAAATTAGATCTGACCACTACACCTGAAGAGAAGCAGTACCTAAATGCATCTACAAAAATAGTATACACAAAAAATCCAGATGGGTATTTTTTCCCTATAAACGTCAATCAACTGGCAGATGGATTTACAATCATGATTCCTGAAATTCAAACAAACGGTCTTGACAATCCACCTTACACCATTGTCCTACGTGAGTTCAAAGTCCCTGAAAAGTTGAAAAGTCCATCATTTGATATCAGTCTTCCTCTGCTACCAAAAATACAGTTTCCCCAAGTTAATGTAATAACCAAATACAATAATCTGGAACAAAATAAAGTTCCATACTTTGAGGTGGCCATTCCCAAGTACCTTGTAACAATACCCCAATTTACTCTTCCGAAGACACTTTCTCTTGGCAACATAAATGTGGATCTGAATACTGCAACCAACAAGATAGCTGATTTTGATTTGCCTACAATTACAACCCCTCAACAGCAGATTGAAATACCAGCTTTCACATTTACTTTACCTGCTGGAATTTACTTCCCCAAATTTGGAGCTTTGTCTAGTTCTGTCAAGGTCACTTCCCCATTGTACAGCGCGACCTGGAAAACAGATCTGAAGAACACCAAGGAAGCCTTTGAACATTCCATTGACTTTACTGCAAATTCGCCACTGCGGTTTCTGGAATACGACTTAGATGGTAAGTATATCTGTGATATATTCTATATTATTTTATCTTTGAATGAGATATAATTGATTGGAATTTAAGATAGGTGAATTGAAGAAACTTCTGCTACTTTAAAATGTAACATAGGTAAGATGAGGCAGAGTAATAGGTTTTTTTTTGGCGGGGGGGGGAGTTTGAAATCCATCTGGATTTTATATATGGGTGAAAAGAGATTAGACCAGGGAAGTAATGATTAATCCTAGATTCATGACACTAGTTTTGCTGTATGCATGTTGTTATAACAGCTACTTTAGAACTAAAGAATTAACAATAAAAAAATGTTCCATTAATTGAAGGTACTGGTTAAGAGATAGATAGATAGATAGAT
>JANHFM010005201.1:38558-49482 GCA_032468115.1 Grayia smithii | reverse complement strand
AAGGATACTGCAAAATCCCCATTCCCTCCCCACTCCTGGGGAAAGGATACTGCAAAATCCCCATTCCCTCCCCACTCTGGGGCCAGCCGGGGGTGGTATTTGCCAGTTCTCTGTATTAACTCAAAATTTCTGCTACCGGTTCTCCAGAACTAGTCAGAACCTGCTGAATAGCACCCCTGCTCAAAGCCCTCCAGATTCTCCGCTCTCTAAATCCTCGAGCGGAGGGACTTGGTGCTCTCACTCCACTTTGAAATATTGGAAGAGTATTTTAAAAGATTAAGATATTGTAATAATAATGTTTAATCTGATCAGCTTTGTTTGTACTGGAAATGTATGGTGCCCAGGTGCCACACTGTTCATGCATTGATTTGACATTTTTATAAAAAAAATTAAAAACTTGGAAAAAATAATATATTGAGGTGGTCTTGCAAGCCTGGCCGCTTGGGACAAGGATTTTTAATTTATCCCGTTAATGATTGTAATGTTTGAAACAGCCAAGAGCTTCCTGTTTCCTGCAGTAGGTTGACTTCCTTGTTGTAACTTCTACCTAAAAAAAATGCCTTCTCCTCCAACTGGGCACCATTCCCACCCTTTAGGTTTGGGATATTTCTGGAGTGTGTGGTTGCAACCTCTGGAGCAGGAGTTTCCAACCTTGGCAACTTTAAGCTTTGTTGGCTGGGGAATTCTGGGAGTGGAAGTCCATCAGGCTTAAAGTTGCCAAGGTTGGAAACCCCTGTTCTGGAGGATGCCGGATGACAGAAGGGGCTAGGGGTGAATCTATTTAATAGTCTGAATAATAGCAGCCATTGCTTTAACTGGAGGATAAATACCCCCAAAGATGCTTTTTTTCAAAAGGCAACTGGATTTTCTTTGTTTTTCCTTGAAGATGTTTTGCTACTCATCCAGAAGTTTTGCTGCATCTTCAGTTTTTGGATGAGAATTGAGACGTCTTCAAGGAAAAACAAAAAAAATAATCCAGTTGCCTTTTGGAAAAAAAGCACTTTTGGGGACAACCATGGACCTTGGGTAACTTGAGAATCTCCATAGACATTTGTGGAGGGACAGATAAAAGGTGGGGCAGATAGGCGTGGGAGAGAAGGGATGCTATTCTCATTTTGCTTTCTCATTCCTTCTCCATTTTCTTCCAGTCTCCCATTATCGTCTGTTCCCTAAGGCTTTGGGCCAGCTTATTTCCAAGTATTCAGTGCGCGAGTTACACCTCTCCCTCACTCAGGGTTTCTGGCGCACACGGAGCTGGGGACAGCCCTACTTGCAAGCTCCTGCAGGTGCAGAACTTTGGGTCTGGTTCCAGGACACTGTCTCAGAGTAAGTAGGTTCACGGTCTCCATTTGTTTATGTATTTAATTTGACTTACTTACATCCTGGGTAGAACTCCTCCAACTGATTTTTTTTTTCTCAGTAGAAACCTGTGAAGTAGGTTGGGCTAAAAGAAAGCTTTAATAAATCTAGTGAGTTACTGAATCTGGGCTTTATGGATCCTGATCTAAAGCTTTAGCCACTTACCCTACATGGGATATGACAAGCAGAGCAACTACCGTATTTTTCGGAGTATAAGACCTTTTTACCCCCAAAAGGGTGAAAATCTGGGTGCGTCTTATAGTCCGAATGTAGCCCCGCTGGCCCCCACCCTTTGGACATCCAAAAATGTGGCTTCCGGCTGGCTCTACCAACTGAAAATGCTTTCCTCCCTGGTTCCCAGAATTCTTTTTTGTTTTTGCCCCCCAAAATTAAGGTGCGTCTTATACTCCGGTGCGTCTTATATTCCGAAAAATACAGGTATATAAAAGTGACCTCAGCCTTCCTTTTTTTGCTTGGTTACGTGTATTTGGTTATTTATTTAAAGGCTGGTACGGAAATTGTGATTTCCATAAGTCTTCAGTCAGTGGGAGCCTCCAGAAGGACCATGGTAGTTCTGTCTCACCATTTAATAGATATGTCTAATTGGCTTTTGTCAGTCTAACCATATGTACAGAGGATGATGGGAAATATAATGTAATGCATTCCAGAGAGCTGGGAAAGGCTTGATCTGATCGTCCATTATTCATGCCCATCATATATGGGCATGAATTGCACATATATTAAACCATAATCAGTTTGGGGTTCTTTTGGCTTATAGCGTTGTATGAATCCATCATGGGGAGGTAGTGTGTGTTACAGGTTTATAAATGATGGTTAATACTTTAGCAATGGTATTACAGGCTGATATCTTTTCTGCTTTGATCTTCTTGTGCATATGGGCAAGAAAAAAAATCAGTTATAGTTGGTTGCTGAGGGCTTGGCAACCCTATAGAAGGCCTTGGCTGATTCTGCAGTCCCAGGAACAGTTCTCTTTTCTGCAAGTGCAGTGAGGGAGAAAGGAAAAAAGAAACTCCTATTCCTTACCTCCAATATAAGGCAAACATCAAGCAATATCCTCTAAGCTGAAATCTGGTCATACTTGCTTTTGGATTTCCACTACTATACTTCAGGCTTCCCTGCCTCCTTCATTGCCTGTAACTCCTTGGTAGACTAAACAGACCTAAAAGCTTGATGAATAGGCAGAGATCACAAGGAGTGAAACAGCCTATGGGCTGAGATGGTGTGACATTCCAGTCCACCATCAAACCCTCAATCAAAAGTTTTGATGCCACAGCAGGTGACCTGTAAGCAAATTCTGTAGGATCCAGAAGCTGCCATGGGTGCCTTTTACAACCAGCCCTGTATCTCTCAGTGGATACATTTTAACCAAATAATGATCATTCCTTAAAAAAGAAGTCACCTATGGCTCTTCCATCCACAGACTTTTCCCCTCAGAACAAAACTCAAATCTAGGGTAAAACTTGGTGTTTGGAGAAAGATACCATTTGTAACAGAGCCATGGAAGTTAATGTGGCAATATATTTCGGAGCTGATTTTGAATGACTAGTTATACATGACTACTAGACATGTATGTTGACATCTCTAAGCACCAATAGATGGAATACTTGCAATACATTCTGAAAGTTTCAGATATGCTTACTAGCCAAAAGATTTTTTAAAAAGCCTTTGGTTTAGGGTGAATCCAGTCAGAGATTATGAACATGGCTAGTTTTCAATAGTATATTACTATTGTGACTGTTACTGCTTGTTTTGTTTCTAGGTAACAATGCTCAAGCTTCTGATATATATTTTTCAAATTTTAGATACTGGGATTCTCTGCCACAAAAATTGCATTAAAATGAAGTGTAAATCTGCAAACACAATTTAAAATTTTAAAGATGTAATTGTTTTAAATGTTTTGGCAAATACATCTTTTAAATTTCAGATAACTCCTTCACAAACATATTACAATGCTTACTATATTTTCTTTTTGTAGTGTTGACAAAGCTTGGAATGATCTTAGTAACATCCTCTCAGGAATATTCTGTGCCTCTTTGAACTTCATTGATTCTACCAACACAATCATCCCAACTGCATCCTTCAAACCCCTGGGACTGGTGAATGGTGAGTTTATATTTATTCATCATATTTATTACTTATAGATGTAAAGGTCTTATAAAACAAATTCTATGGGTCAATTAAAATGTAAGAGTAACATAAAAATAGTTTATTGAAAAGTGCTATTTAAAAAATCTGGGTTCTTGGATAATTGGAAAAAAATCATTAAAGGTACTGTGATTATGGCAATTTACAATATAGAACACTGACATTCTTTAATTTAAAATGACATGCAGACCCCCCCCCCCAAAAAAAAAGAAAGAATGGAGCTAATCATTGTTAGAAAGCCACAAAAGGGGTTTTAACAGCTTTTGCAAACCTCACTGAAAGTACTATTCAGCCTCCTTAGGAAGAGTTCTTGATTGAGTTACCATAGAAGAGGCATTTCCATTTTTCTCAAACATTTTACAAACAGATATTGCTTGATCAACAGTAGTTTCTCTTCTTTTCTCTCTGCATCCCTTCAATCCCCCAGGACTGAGCTGAGGAATACAAGAAATACAAAAAATTCAGTCCATCAGCAACATAATAACCCATATACTACATGCTATTATATGTGGGATAATGTCATTTACAGAAATAATAAAAAAGGAAGAGGCTAACAGTTGATTAGATTTTAATAATAGTCAAGCTGCATATTTCTTCAGTATACCCTTGGAATCATCTATATTTATAGGGGATAAGCATATATCTGTAAACCTTCTCACCCAGGTGTTCCCTGCTTGGGACTTCTGAGTGTGCTGGACTTTTAATTCCCATAATCCCTAGCAAAATCCAAGTTTGGGAAGGTTCTAATCTTTGGCTCCCTCGTTCAGTAACAGATCATCGTTTCCTACGATATGCTGTCTTACCCCGTGAAGTTGTATGCACTGAAAATCTCACACCCTGGAAGAAGCTGTTGCCTTGCAGCTCAAAGGTGAGACGTGTGTTAGCTGCAGTAGTTGAGCCTTAAAGCAGCAGCATGTCCTTTGACCCCTGGAATTCTTTCACTCTTGTAAATATTATTTGGATATCTGCAACAATTGCTTCAGGGGTTTTGTCTCTGATGGGTATGTGTAACTTGGAATTGTACCATAGTATCATAAGTACATAACAATAGTTGCATAGTTCCTAAACTACTTTTGGATTTTGCAGAAAAAAAGGCTTCTTTTTATTTTCCAGGCTGGCCTGGCTGTTCTGCTGAAGGCTGAGCGACTGTTCCATAGCAGTTACCACTCCCAGGCTGTGCACATCCGTCCCATCTGCAGGGTGGGTTTTTGGATGTTTGGTTCATCTGTCTGCTGAAAGAGTTGAGGACAAAATGCCCAAGATTGATAATGCTGAATCTATAATCTTACTTCCCTAATACAGTGGAAGGTGGTCCTCTTAAAAATTAATTTTTTTAAAAATGGGTAAATCAGTCCAAATGTTAAACTACAGTAGTTTGGCACTCTATTACCACCATGATCAACCTGATATCTTTGAAAATCACAAGAACAACACTTCGCTTGTGATCCATAGCAATTAGTATTTAGTGGCAGTTGCCTTTGACACCTGTGGTAAATATAACCTTCATAAGGAGAAATGACTGATAAGTCTAATGTCCACAGAATTATATGGCATTTCCCTTTTAAATTTCCAAGTTGATGGTCATTGCTATATTTGCATCCTCCAGTTATATTATGGCATTTACTATGAGCTACATTCAGAAGAATTTGCTTTTATCTGACCTGAATCTTCCACCATCAACTTCGTTGGCTGAGGAGTCCTTAGAGTTCTCTGAGCTTTGTTGTTTGCTTGCAAACATTTCATTACCTGACTAGGTAACAACGCCATACATTGACTGACTCCGTGATCCAAAGCTTTTCCTCGGCTGTTAAGTTGGGTTTTCTTATTTTTTTACTTGTTTTGGTGGTGAGTTTATAAGATGATGTTGGAGTGCACAGATACCGGGAGTAAAGCACTGGCTGCCACGAAGGTGATTGTTTTCTAATGGGCAAAAATACCACCAAGTAATATATGCCCCCATTTAAATCCAGGCTGAATAAAAGACTGGTTCTGAAAAATTAAAACTGGCAATGAGCAAGTTTAGCAAAAAGTTCCAAGTAGTTATATTGGGGCTCTTGAGAACCAAAAGAAGAAAGTTATCCCTGTATATCTTTATGTTGGATATGAGATCTTATTTATATGTCTTAGGATTTCACATGAGTAAAATTTGTTTTGCCAGTGTATTTACAATTCTCAAGGCAGATTACTCTAGAAATTTTGGGAAGAATCTTCAAATTATTATAGTCTCTAACATGTTGACTTTTTAAAATGTGAGTGTTTTTTTATCCCTTTGCCTTTTTCTTTCAGGACAAATCTTGCCTGAGCTTATCTTGGGAACTCAGGCAGATTCTCACTGTTGTCTTCGATAGTTTTGCCAGTGGCCAGGGAAAGAAAGGTAACTCAGGCTACTGTCTCTGTATTGGTACTGCTGGCCCAGATACATCTCTTAGTTGATATTGTGTTGTTCTCTCTTCAGACTGGTCGCTTTTAAAAATTTTCTCTCGTACCCTCACTGAAGCCTGTCCTCTGGCATCTCAAAGCAAGGTTTATGTTGATATTTCCAGCAAAACCCAGGTAAGATTTTTTTTTTTGTCAACCATGTTTGAATATAGGTGTAATGTTAATAAGCTGGGCACAGTTGTTTTTTATCTGAATAAGATTAAAAAAGACCAGGAATTGGGAGGGATCAGGTCAATGCCACTGGAGAGAACAAGACTTTTGTTGAGCTTTCTAGACTTTTGAGAGGTTCCTTTAGGTAAAATAGGTGCTTTTAAGCCAGAGGGAGGGGGGATTGCTTAATCTAATTTGAAAATACACCCAATCAGATTTCGATAATGTGATCTGCAGTATCTGCATCAAAATAATGGCTGAGGCAGGGACACAAAAGGTTTCCCTCTTCAGCACAAGATTCCCAGCTTTATCTGTATTTCCACAGCGTAACCATCTTCTGAAATGGGCTTTAGACTGAGCTCTGGTTGGGTGCAAAAATCCTGATGGAAGCTCCCCATGTAAATGGGCTGAGTGGGTATCTTGTGTGCTCAAGGAATTTCGCTCTTTGCAGTTGAAATGCTTGATGCCTTCAATAGTAAAATCTGATTGTTGGTGAAGGCAGTGTTATGTAAAAAATTTTATTGTACTGTCATTTTTAGTTTTTGTAGATTTCTTTTTGTAGTTTTAGTAGTATATAGGAGGTCCCTTACTTGGTGTAGGTGTCTTACTTGGTTTTGCTGCTTTAGTGGATCTAAATTGGTTTTTTTTTAACTAGGTGAATATGTTGCTACAGAATAATATGTAAAGATTTATAAGTTTCATTACACAATCTGTTTTATTTGATTTTTGAAATGGTTATTACATGCTCTATTGAAGAATTATTTTTCTCATGGATATATACACATTCAGTGCATAGAAAGAGTACCTGTGTCTTGCTGTGTTTGCTTTTCAGCTGTCATGTTTCCATGTGTTGCTTAGAAGAGTGTTTCATTGGTAGAATTTCCAATGAATTGGGGAACTTGGGAAGTTGTGATACTGAATACACAGAGAGACTGCCTCAACAACTTGTGTTTAGTTGCCTTTATAAACATAAGAAGTTGCTCTGGAATGCACACAAGGAAGGAGGTGTTGAGCATGTTTTCACTCGCTGTGGTATGATGAAGATGTCATATATTGGCACAAAGCAAATGAGTGTACTTATATTCTCAGGCGCAAGAGTTCCTGGATGTTTCCCCAACTCCTTTATCTGTCTATGAAGCATCAGTCCAGGGAGACAGGAGAACGTATGCAGTCTATGACCTTCTGAATCCAACACTCTTCAATACATCTCGCAACCTCAATGTGCTATTGAAATGGAAACGGCCTCAGGATAATTGTGAGTGATCAGTGATTTCCTGGCTATTTTAATGGCATAAAGGAGACCATTGCACTGTGTCAGTTAAATCTATTAACTAGTCCTCACACACTCCCGTGGCCTAATACTTTAAGAGCTGAATTTTATCCATGGGCATTTCAAAATACTGTTTATTTTGAAGTGGGACAGCAGTACAAAATCTGGTAGTATTCCCAACCATCCAATTTCTTTAAAGAGACAGTACAAAAACTCTAGAAATTCAGAAAAGTGTTTATTGTCCTCTCATTAAAAAAAAGTATCTAAATCATCAAGCAGTGATTTGGTCACATATTATAAAAAGTAGGAAGCAATAGTCCTTGCTCCCAATAGGCAAACAATGGGGAAATCCTATGTAAGTAAAAAAAATGGAGTTTTTCTTCTGAGATATTGCTTCATTTGATACAGGTGCTAAAGCACCTGTATGAGATGAGTTTCTAACTCGTCTAATTTGTTTTCCTTCAGTGGGCTTGGCAGTACCGGTGCTCCATGCTCAGCGCTATGTGAGTGGTTATGGACTCCAGACAGGAGAAATCAGCACTCTTGTATATAACACACATCCGTATCGAGCTTTCCCTGTGCTTCTGCTAGAGACTGTACCCTGGTACCTACGGCTCTACATTCATACCTTGACCATTATTACTAAAGGAAAGGAAAATAAACCAAGTAAGATTGAAATTCTCCCTAATACATGCTTCTTCTAATCCTTTTCTTTTTAGAAAGAAAAATCCTTTGGAAGAGAACAGTAGAAATGCAGAATTGTTGCACAGTTTTTCCTTTGCTCCACAACTAATTTGTATCCATTGGTACTTAGCTCTAGGGAATTGCCCAAGATTACCATCCACCTTTAGGGCTGATTGTTACAATTTTCAGAATGTTGGAAATCTTAGTTTATACAGCTGATTGTGAGCTCTGGACTTGAAATCCACACTTGTTTAAATCACGGTTCTATGTTGTTTCAAAGAGAATCTCTGGCACAATTATTCTGATTCATATAAACAAAAGCTATCAATGAAGCAAAGAGAGTAATATGCAGAGCCATTATTTGGATTTTACTTTCTAAGCCCCAGTTTAGCAATCTGTGCACGTAAATATTCCATTACATCTAGCCATAAATTTCTGATTTATAAGCCCAGAACAAAGAATTAGGGTGTGTAAATTTATTTATTCCAATTATATTAAACCTGCTGAACAAGCAGGAAGCCTCACAGCAAGATTAGAGGCAAAGTTATTTATTTACAACATTTATGGCCTACCTCAATGAAGAGATGGGATGATGTACAACAAAGTTACATATAGAAAAATATGTACCAGCTACAGGTAACTGTCCTGGTAAGGTTGAAAGTGATGCATGAGCTGAAGGGCTTCCCTGATCACAACTTTCGCTGTTCAAGCAAGAAGCCCCCAGCCCCACTCAGCATTATTTGCAGGAATAATCCAAGCTACTTTCATTTGATCCTATTCACAGCATTCAGGCATTAATTCAGAATTTTGACAGCATTTGCAATGCAACATTAAAGTGGCAATATGTAACTGAGTGACATTAGCATTTTGGTGATGCCTCGGTCCAAATTGCTGAATAGAATAGAATTCTTAGAATAATCTCCCCCAAGAAGTTTCATGTAGATATTAAACAATGTAGGGGAGAGCAACAAGTTCTGAGGCAGCCCACATTGGCATTCATAAGAGCTTAAGAGCTGCCACCCTGTGACTACCGACTGGAACCACTGATTGAGGTTGTTATTCTGTGTCCACAACTCCCAATGACTCAGAAGGATACTTATACCATGGTTAATGGAATTTTTTAAAATCTAAAAATAATACATGGATGAAATAATTTGTGGCTAGTAGCACAACAGAGAATATCCATTTTGGCAACTACAGTAATTTGCTATATAACATGATTGCTTTGGGTTTGACCTGTATTGATTTCATCAATATCTTTATACATTTTCTTAGGACTATTAACCCATCAATTTTTTAAAGGATTAAAAATAAAAATAAATTGCCTGTTACTTTGGAAATAAGCCCTACTATATTCTGTTTGGCTTTTTAGCCAGCCAGTACAATCTTATACTGGATTTGTTTTTTTCACAAATGAATTAAGATGTTTAATCAGAATCTCAAAGATTCTGATTGTGTTCCAAAGGTTAAAGTGGAGCCATTGTGATCTGCTGGTTTTGTTTAATCTGAAATGCTGATTGTATTTCTTTGGTATTAGGTTATATACATTATCAGCCAGCACAAGACCGAAAGCGTCCTCATCTCCTGGAAATGTTGATTCAGTTACCAGCAAACTCAGTCACCAAGATCAACATCCAGTTTGAGAGAGCCTTGCTCAAATGGACCGAATACACACCTGACCCCAACCATGGCTTTTATGTGAGGTAAGTGGGGACAGTCTGTGCTCCATCCCTTTGAATCCTTGACTGCTTGTTTTCCTGAAGGGGCTTATAACCTTAATTTTCTTTCTTTCTCCGGTTTTTAGCCCATCTGTCTTAAGTGCCCTAGTGCCAAGCACCATTGCCATAAAAGAGGAAGATGAAGATATAAAACCACTTTTTGCTTCACTGTAAGTCCGTAGTCACCTTGGCAAATGAAGGAGGGTGGAAAGTGGAAAATGTGTAGAGTTGACATTGCTGCTTTATGTAGTGCTATTGAACATGGGAAGCTGCTTACACCAACTTTCATTGTTTGACCATTAAGTCATTATCTGTTCCATTTTTCTCAAGATATTTCTTGCCTATTCTTGCCAGCTCCATTGGGTAGACCAGACCAGGAAGCTAAAACTACTTTTATGTTTTGGTTGTAATAACAAAACCTTGCAATCTTCTGATTACGATCACAAGTGAAGAGTACCACTCTATACTACACTAATAAGGCCACACTTTGAATACTGTGCCCATTTCTTGTCATCGTGATACAAAAGAGATGCCGAGATCCTAGAAAGAGTGCAGAGAAGAGCAACAAAGATCATGTGGAGGCTAAACTGTATGTTGAACAGCTAAGGGAACTAGGTATGTCTAGCCTAACAAAAAGAACTTAGCCATCTTCAAATATTTGAAGGGTTGTCCTAAGGAAGAGGGGGTCAATTTATTCTCCATAGCACCTGAGGATAGGAGAAGAAGCGATGGACAAAAGCTTATCAGAGGAAGATCCAACCTGGAATTAAGGAGACATTTCCTGATAGTGGAAAAAAATTAATCAGTAGAACAGCTTGCCTCCTGAAGTTGGGGTGATCCATTGCTGAAGGTTTTCAAGAAAAGATTGGATAGCCATTTGTCCAGGAAGGAATAAGGATTTGGGCTTTGGACTAGAAGACCTCCAGCCCTGTAATTCTATGACTTCCAATGACGGCAACTATGACTGCAGAGATTGTCATTTGTAAGCATTGCAGCCATGCTTTACAACTGCATTGCTTAGCAATGGAAATTCCAGTTCCAATTGTCATTGTAAGTAAAAAGCTACTTTGATGGTTTCAGATTGGATAAGGCTGACGGCAACAGTGTGCAGTTTCTTAAACACTGATTCTCCCCCCCC
>JANHFM010005201.1:0-10873 GCA_032468115.1 Grayia smithii | reverse complement strand
TCATTCTAACATACAAGATGACATCAACAAGAATGGAAGAAGAAACAAGCCAGGTATCTACTTTAGACTAGAGTAAACAACATATAAACTTTTGGAAGTTATTTCTTTGTCCTGACATAAATTGGTCATGAAGGATAGTTCATCATGGAATAAAAAAGTTTTTGCTATTGGAGGGTTGTTGTTGATTGTTTGTTTTTGGCACATCAGAGAACATCAAAAACTTAGACATGGAAAAATGAGATCAAGTGATGGCAGGCTGACGATATTTTCCAGCTAAATACAATTGCAACGAACATTCTTCTTATTTTGGGGGGGAAAAAACATGCACTTAAGCTGACCTCCAAAGTCACCAAGCAACACCTGCTTGACAGACTTAAGGATTATATACAAAAGAGGACTATCTTACAATTGGTAAGAAATTCTCCCAGTAAGACAAAGCTGGTGCACAGCAAAACAGTTTTTTGTACCATACTGGCAACAAAATTGTTGCAACAAAAGGCAGATATGTTTACATATGGCTTGGATTGCTATTAGTCCTTGGATTTAATTCTTTGCAGAGATCTTCACTGGACTTAGCTGGACATATCAGTAAAGATTGCTGTACTGGCTTTATTTGCATTTTTCTCACTTAAAAGTTGTATGCGTTGCCAGCTAGGTTTCCAAAGACTGCCCCAAAGCCACCTCCAATTTCTGTTCTCCATAGGGAAGGAGCTGTTTCTTGGACTGTAGGCTTGGGATCTCAGCTGTCAAAACACTCAATCTAGAGAATGAGATCAGCAGTATAAAATATATGACTCACACGTTTTGTGAAGGACAAAACTATCTGTCCAGTCTAGTCTAGTGATAACCAATATAAATATTGTTTACACAAAGTTGCTATTCATCTGGTTCTGGTGTGAATCTAGCTATGTCTGCTTCAAAAGAAACTAGAGGGACTTCCATCAATATTTTTTTTCTATAAATCTAGTTTTGTTGTTACAGCATATGAGCATTTCTGAGAAAAAAGATGGAGCGGTCCACATTCCACTGATGAAATTTTTCCTGTTTAAGATAGTAGTCAATTGGTTTGTTTTCAAACATTTCTTCAGCCTCTGCTTAAGGCCGTGGCCTAACCTACAGAAAAGTTGTGTAATATTAATCTAGAATGCAGAGTTCTGTATGCCCCAGTGTTACTGGGTCTGAACATACAGTACCTGCCAGGTCCCAGAGAGTGTCTCAGGCTAGTCCTACCAGCTGTTATTCTTACATCTGTTCCAGGATGCAGATGTCTTGGCTAATATAACAGGAATGGTGTAGCAAGCCCAGTGGAGCTCCGTTCATTTGTCTCCTCTTGGTAAATGCCATTGAGCTAAATCACTATGACACTTAGTTTACAAATAGTGAGCCATGTTCAGTTTGCTGCCTATGCTTTTTTTTTAAATAGGATGGAATAGGCCTATAACAAAGATGTAAGTCAGTTTCTACTGTGTATGTACAAATCTAAATGCAAGCTACATCTTGTTACTCGGATGCAAACTGCTGTGAAAATATGTTTGAATATGAAAATCTTTATGGGGTCATGGAAAGTTAACAAATTAGCAAAAAAAGAGACTAGTAAACTGTGAGTATCCACAAGTAAAGAGTCTTATGACCACATTGTAAGTACATGCAGTTAAGTTATGTGTACTGTAATTTTTCTAACAAGCAGAGGAATATCCAATTGTGTTTATATATATATATATATGTGCGTGTGAAAGAGTGTAGAGGGATGTACGTTAGCGTTGAAAACCTTCTTAGCTATTTTCACATTAAATATAAGAGATTCTACTTATTTTTCCCCAGGCGTTAAAAAAGTGACATGGGATGGCATACTAGTCCAGACAGTTTTGCTTGGACCAGTATGCCAATATCCCTGCATTATCAAATTGTGAAGCTACCTATCAAATGACTTTTACCAAGAACCATCATTATATCTTCATACAGATGCCAAAGATTTGCTAAATCATTTGACCTTTAATGGCATGATCTAATTGGAATAGGATTTTCATTACTGTACTACCTATTTTTATGCTTTTAATTTTATTTAAATTGTTGTAGGATTTTCCCTAAAAGAATGTTTAAAAATTAAAGAATTACCTTACTTTCCAGAAGTAAAAGATTAAGTAATCATTTCTTCACGATCCCTTTGCCAAAGTTTACATAGTACATTGGTTTTTAATGTTATTAATTTTTATTGAAAAATAAAATAAGAGAACAGGGTTTTAGATTTCTTATAGCAGCCTCCCTCAAAGACAATACTCTTCATATGCTTTGACCACAATTATCACCATCCACTTCCTGGCAGATGGGTTTTTTAATCCAAAATAGTTGAAATACATTGGGTTGGGGAAGGAAGACTAAGAATCACTCTGAAAGGAGCCCACCATGGATTTTGCAGTGTGTTTTCTGGATCAGGAGACTGGATTTAAATCCCTGAAATTATATTCCTTAAACTGGGAAGACAGTTAAAATGGCTGAATGGGGAAAGTGGGTAGGGATACCAGATTTTGAAGAATTATATAGGCTTTCCTAAATTTTATTTGAGTATTTTTATTTCCGTCCTTCCAGCGTATGCTGCTCAATCATACATCATGGCAAAGAAAATGATGGCCATTGAAGCAGTGATTAGACCATGATTATAATACTAGATAGTAAACAAAACAGGCCACTTCCTGCTGGAGTATTATGCTTCCAAGGCACTGAGGAATCCCAGACTGGGTTAAAATTAAAAGGCAGTGATGTGAGCTGAGTGTGTGCTTAAAGAATTTATAGAATGCTATGTGGAAGACTAATATTTCCTAGGCAGGAGACTGGTATTAACAGCTTAGCAGTTCAGCACGGGTAGAGAAAAGAAGGATTTATGATCCTGCCACCTTACCCTTTTTTACGGGCTGAAGTAACTGATAATCTTCAGCTGTCTATTGAATTAAAGGGCTAGATGGGGAGACAAGCCTCCAGTCCAAGATGTAGCTCACTGTCCTGAACAATCTGGGGATCGTTGTTTGCTTTATGACATTAGATGTCCTATCTTACGTAAATGCTGGGTATGGTTCCCCCAAGAATGTCCTTTACTTCATTTACAGCCAGAAGGCAAAGAACAACATATTTTCCAAACAAGCCCAATATATCCAGTTCCAGCTATTATATGGCTAAGATTGGCAAGTGCACCTCCACGAACAGGACAAGACTGGATAGACAGTGGCACAGAAGAAAATGGTGTCCAAAAAAAAAAAAAAAAAGGAGAGGATTACAAAGACACAAAATGTGCAGTGTCCACAATAGAAGTGAGCTACTTTCTTTTTTTCTTTTTTTTCCTTGGATTCAGTCAGCCTATATCCAGATATTTGAATACAAGTAGGGAAATTGTGCTGGTTTTGTCCATAAAGAAGAACAAAAGCCACGAGAGTCTGAAAGGCATACTTCCTTAGCCATCCTTAGCATTCAATCAGAAATGACTCAAGTGCTTTGATGCAGGACGGTCCTGCATCAAATGCAGGATTGTCCTGATTGCAATTCCTTCTAATCATAGTTAGGAGTGGTTTTGATGGAGGACACAATCCTGAAAATAAGTGACCTTCAGGAGTAGGATCCTTGCTCTTGATTTTTTTTTTTTTTTGCAGAAAGTTTTGGTGTTCCTGAAACTCCTCTGCTGTACTACAACCAACTTTATATTGAAATGAGACTTTGTTCACTCACAATCCATCAAGGCTTTTGTTGACCACAAACAGAGTAAATTGGTGCAATCCTTTAAAAGAAGGGCAAATTTGCCAGAATGATGAAAACACCCTGGCTAATACTCCAGCAGGGATCCTAATATGACTCAAAAGTTCTTCTCTAGAGCACATTTGCCATTGGAGCAGCATAAAGTCTTCTGGCAACTGGTCCAGTCCTCAGACCTATAGATTTTCTCCTGGCTGATACTGGGGCTCTGTTGATGTGAAGTAATCCTCCAGGAAAGCTTGGAGGTATTCAAAGGTTGGCCTTTCCTCAGGATCCTTTCTCCAGCACTGGCACATCAGATCGTGTAGAGATTCTGGGCACTCTGGTGGACAGGGCATCCGATAGCCTCGCTCTACTTGATCTAAGACTTCCCGATTCACCATGCCTATGACAACAAAAAAATAAAAAATGGGAAAGAGACAAAAGAAGAAGAAAGAGAGAGAGAGAAATTCTTAATGTAATTGGTATGGGAGTGAAAATACTTGCAAATTGTACCTGGTTTCACAATTTTGTTCTTCTTTATTTTATTGGAATCAAATAGTATACCCGTGTTTTCCTGAAAATAAGACCCTGTCTTATATTTTCTGCCAACAAAAAGGCACCAGGTCTTATTTTGGGGGGGGAGGAATGGTGTCCACTGACTCACCTCAATTGCGTGCGTCACCCCTTGTATCTTTTTTGCTATCAGAGGCCTTCAGGAACTTCTTTATCCGGCAAGGCCAGCAAGGCTTTCCTGAAGGCCTCTTCAGCCGATAACAGAACTCTGGATCGATCTGGAACTCTGTTATTGGCTACAGGGGCCTTCAGAAAAGCCATGCTGGCTGCAGAAGAAATGGGCCGAGATGTGTGAGACCTGGCTGCAACTGTCCGAAGGTAAGTTGTAGGGCAGTTCCACCACTCCCATCCCCATCCTAGCTTAATTTTTACTTAAGCACTTTGGAGTGGGCAGGATCTTAATTAGGGCTTATTCTGGGGGTAGGCCTTATATTAGGAGCATGTGTAAAAATCAAGCTAGGATTTACTTTCTGAGTGGGTCGTATTTTCACGGAAACAACAGTACTCTCCAATCAAAACATACAGAGGTATTCCTAATTAGTCAGATTAGTACTTTATGTCTCTTGTATGCTATCTGACAAGTGTTTTGGCCTGGTCATAACCCATCCAAAGTTGAGAGGGTGAAGAGCTGGAGAGATGAGGTTTAGTCACCACTGCCTGTATTTACATAGATTGGTCTTCATCACTTATGGTTAGTAGGGCCCCCTTTCAAGGGGAAAAAATGTAGTCTGAGCCACAATAACCAGCCACACTCTAGCCTCCTCTTTCATGAATTATCTGGTTTTCTGCAGATTGTATTCCTTCACTAGATTTTTATCCTACAGGAACTCATGGCAGATGGAAAGAGTTCCCTACAGATGTTTTTGAAGCTCTTGGCACCTATATCAAAAACTGAACACATACTTACCAGGATATGGTACTCGACCTTTGGTGGCAAGTTCTGTCAAGAGTATTCCAAAGGACCAAACATCTGACTTGATAGTGAACCGACCATACAGAGCAGCCTCTGGGGCAGTCCATTTGATGGGAAATTTAGCACCTAAACACAGAAACAGAAATGTAAATAAAAAGCTTGAAAACTCTCATTCAGGTTTTCTTGTCTAGGAATCACAAAAAGAGGGGACAAATGGAGGTGAATTACATTCACATGTGATGCCATATCTACCAACTTTTTATCTTTCATCTACTATAAGCAATACCATAGCAATTTGAAACATACAATTATGTATCTTATTGGCAAGTGAACCTCTTACTAGTATCTCCTGCGTAAGAGGATGCCTACATCCTATTGATACTACCTTCTTCCCCTCTGAAGCAGCAATTCTTTAGCAGATAGTATTTTTTACCTAAACAGGTTAAAGAGTGATCATACCTTGTCTTGCTGTGTATTCATTGTCCTCAATCAGTCGTGCCAGTCCAAAGTCAGCTACTTTGCATACCAGGTTCTCCCCCACAAGGATGTTGGCAGCTCGGAGATCTCTGTGAACGTAGTTCATCCTTTCCACGTAGGCCATGCCAGAGGCAATCTAACATCATTCCAAAGGCAAATTAAAGTCTGAGGTAATTTGACAATAATTTTGTTCTGCAGATTTTACTCCTTGAAGCGTTCGTCAATCAACAAGCCTTATTCACTTCATATTACAGTCATTTATGTAGTAAAGTCTTGTATGATGGTGATTTTAAAATATCAACATAGGATACAGACTACATAATCTAGAGTAAGTCAGTTAAAATTATGTAACTACATTTGCACAACAAATAAAGCTTCCTTAATATTAATGCTTCTTTGTGATTTGGTCTGATGCACAAGCCCAAGCTATTTGCTTAATTTGTAATTCAATATATTTTGCAACATTTTTAAAAAGTGGATTAATTCAATAAGCAGGTTATGTTATTTAAATGCAGCCAACATATATTTTTTCCTGGCCTGACTCACTCCAAATTACAAGAAGAAGAATCTTCTGATGTGAATGTATTTATTAAAATGGCTGTATTTCATTTTATATAAATAAATCTTAGATAAGATGAAATCAATTCAAACTAGACAAAACAACAACAACATAGCTCCAGCAAATCCAGTGTATTAAAGCTCCTATCACTGAGATCCAAAAGTTTGGGGAAACAATAATTTTTCCTTCATACACAAGCTGATGCCATTCTAACTGGGTGTAGTGGTTGTGGTGTTTGAACATCAAAGCCTCAGTCTCTCTCTTTCTCTCCACATAATCCATTGTAATGAAATGGACAATAAACAAATAAATAAAACTAATGTATTGCTTCTCATGATGGGAGACAAATTAAAAACTCTTGCTAATGGTAGATCTTAATGTTCAGGCAGCTGTCCACAAAGGGTATCCCAAATATGGTGATTCCCAACAGAGTGCTGTATATTTTTATTCACATATTTGTGGATGAGCTCCTCATGTCCATATTCAAATAGAAAGAGCATAGGAAACAGTAGACTGCCTTCCATACCAGTTCAGAATCTACTTCCCAAATGTTGAGTCGTGATATAGATGTGAAAAAGATGCACTAAGTCAGGGCTGTCAAACTCTCGGCCCTTAGGCTGGATGCATCATGCACTGGCCACACCCACTCCTGGATTAGCGAAAGGGGGAAAAGTCCCGATACATCACATGACGTCGCTGTGACGATGTGAGTTTGACACCCCTGCACTAAGTTATCTGCAGCCTATGCAAAGCTTTTTACACTCACTTGTGCAGCCATGTCCACCAGCTGGGGCAGTCTCAGATACTTCCCCATCTCTCCCTTCAAAAAATCCAGGAGGCTCCCTAAAATAGAACAGACAGTTGTCAGGAATTCACGTAGGGTAAAATCACAAAGTCATTAAGCTTTCTAAAACCTTTCATTATTATCACTTAGCCACAGATGTAAATGGTGCTGTAATTTTCTGCTCCTTGAGTTTTATTATGACACCTTAAGCAAGAACTGAATTGTGAACTGCCTATGTGCCAAGGAATCGCATTTCAGTGCTTGCTAAACAGTGTATGAATTCATTCAGTCCCGAATTACAATACCACATCTTCAGTTGTGTAAATGCATTTTTAGCAGTCAGCCTTGTGTTTCACATGCTATTGTATTCAGTAACACAGAAATTATAAATATAGCTAGGAGAAGGTATGTTTTCCTTCCAGTTTCTGATTTCTCTTCTGTCTCTGTCCTACCTATTTCAGTTTGAAGGAGAAGAAAGCACATAGAGAAATAGAAAGCACAAATAATAGCAAGGTAAGCACCTTTGCACATATACTCTGTTACGATGTAAATTGGCTCTTCTGAAACGACCGCATACAACTGCACCAGCTTTTCATGGCGCAGTTTCTTCATAACCTGAGCCTCCTGTAGAAATGCTTCTGGAGACATTGTCCCAGGCTTTAGAGTCTTGATTGCTACCCTGGTGGTACCATTCCAGGTTCCTGGAGAAGAAGGACAATTAGTTTTCTCAACAAGAAGCATGACTTGTACAAGCCTAGTTTGCCAGCTTTCTGACAATCTCTTCAGATATTAAAACATGTAAGCTACCAGATTTGGAGTATGCTGATACTACAGCCACTGTTATATACAGTTATATACAGTTATATACAAAAGAGCCATGGTGGCGCAGTGGTTAGAATGCAGTACTTCAGGCTAACTCACTGCTCACTCTGGGAGTTTGATTCTGAGCGGCTCAAGGTTGACTCAGTCTTCCATCCTTCCAATGTCGGTAAAATGAGGACACAGATTGTTGGGGGCAATATGCTGACTCTGTAAACTGCTTAGAGAGGGCTGTAAAGCAGTATATAAGTCTAAGTGCTATTTCTATTTAATTATTTTATTTATTTATATCCCACCTTTTATTTTATTAATTTTATAAATATTTGAAGGTAGAGAGTATACTTAATGCTCCTTCCTCTTTCTATTTTCTCCCGCAAGAACCCTTTGAGTGGGTTGAGCTGAGAATAGGTAATTGGCCCAAAGTCGCCCAATCGGCTTTCATGCCTAAGGCAGAACTAGAAGTTACGGTCTCCTGGTACCTTGTTCACTAGACCAAATTGGCTCTTATATATAAGGGTGTTATTTTTGTCACAAAGTCACAGTCCTAATGCTTTGGCAAGGTCATCGTTCTTTTTTTTTAATGCTCTTTGCTCTTTGATGGGTACGTAAAAAAAACACATACCACATTAGAGAACTTGATCACTGCCACAACTTCTAAGAAAAATTTATATACACTGGGTTCATGCAAGAAAAACCCATATTATCTTAGGGGTTACTCTGTGCTATGTTCTGTAAATCAAGGTTTATGTTTTAATGTCTAGATAACAGTGGTTTATTCAATAAACCACAGGAAATCAAAATACTGTCTTTGTGCAATATATAAAGGAAATTCATAAATACTCAAAGCTTGTTACATCAATTTGATTTTCATTATAATAGCTCTATAGGATAGATGGTCTTTTTTATCCTATGTTACAAATTGTGACACTAAGAAGGGATGATTTACCTAAAGGAGTCAGTTCACATTTCAAACTTCAATGATATATTTTTCTCCCTGATTTTCTTAATCACTATGCTACAACATGCCAGTTTTCTCTTATTAACAGATGCTTCTAACAAAAAAAGGGTTTCTCTGTGTTGAAGAATTCTGACTACAAATGCACCCTGTGAGAACTCATTTTCCCTATGTATTCATGAAAAAAAGTAATCTGGCCTTGGAGATATTATGTTAGGGGCTGAGATCACATAACACAGTAAGTCATAATGCTGCTTTCTGGTTTGCAGCTTTGTGTGTTGTGTGAATCCAACCAACAAATTCAAGTTTAATTAGTATGGTAAGTTAAACTTAAACTTTCCCCATCAGTACAGGTATGACATGATAACCACATCTCTGTGGTTCTCTGCGAATCCAACCTGTGATGTTCAAACTGATATTCAAGGAATGCTTCTATATCTGTAAATGATGTGTGAGCATCTGTTTGTTGAAAAAGATCCTAAAGAAGACAGTCTGAGCTGGTTTTCATTATCAGCAAATTGTGCTGAGAGGCCAGACTAGGATATTCACATTACAATTATTGCACTGTAAGACTAGTAGTGATTGTGAAATTGTCTTTCAGGGAGCTTTTTCCAGGACAATTAGCCATCTCATTGAAGAACAGATTACACCCCAAATATCCACTCCTTCTGCCCACCCATAAAATTCTTTGATGGGTTGTCCAGGCTAGTTGTTGAAGCTATCCGAAAATCACTAGAATCATCTGGAGATTTAAACAGTAAAAGCAAAATAGTACAAAACGTGTCATAGGATTTTCTTCCTGGATGTGATGATATACAATAAGATTATTGGGTATATGTGAGGTGAGAAAAGATAAAAACAAGTAATGAATTACAATGATGAAGCTGCTGGGATGTTGTCATTGACATGTCAAAGGATATATTATATATTATATTTTTGTTTCTTTATTTTTATCCTGCCTTTATTGCTTTTATAAATAACTCAAGGCAACAAACATACAAAATACTCCTTCTTCTTCCTGTTTTCCCCACAACAATAACCCTTTTGGGTAGGTTGGACTGGGAGACAAAGATTGGCCAGTTGGCTTTCATGACTAAGAATTCACACTTTCCTATTTTCTTGCCTGGTATTGATTTTATTTTATTTTTAACTGAAATATTTCTTTTAGAATTAGTTCAAGAATCACTTTGTATCAAAATATACTTAAAATATTATATAGATGGCATATACCACCAGCAAGAATCGCAAAGATGTTTCCTGGAACCTCAGCAGAATGTTGGAAATGCGGGTCAACCGCTGGTGGCACATTCTACCACCAATGGCAGACATGTTCAGAAGATCAAAGTTATTGGAGCAAGATAAAGGACTGGCTCACGGAGATCACAGGAGTTAACTTTCAACTGAAACCAGAGGTTTATTTATTAGGAATAAACCCTGGTGGCATAAGGAAAATAGACTGGTACCTTTTCATATATATTCCACAGCGGCTAGAATTGCATATGTGCACTTTTGGAAAGGGAAAGAAGTACCAGCAGACTATATGACTATTAATAAAATTTTATGGTGTACAGAATGTGATAGACTCACACATATTCTTAAAGATAGACAAGAATCAATTTTTAATCAAAACTGGGACAAATGGTACAAATGGATAAGAGGTAAAAATCATATGAGATAGATGTTAGGGAAACGTATAGCATAGATGACCAATAAGTGCAAGATGTAGCATGACAAATTTAACTGAAGTTGTAGTTGTATATATATGAATACATATATGTATATATATATATATATATATATATGAAGTTGTATATATATGGGGGTTGAATCAACCTCAGTCGTATGTATGTGGTTTTGTTTTGTTATTGTCCTCTTTCTACTTTTTGTCTTAATTATATAATAAAAATATTTTTATAAAGAAAGAATACAATTAACAGCAAAATGTGCAACAATCAAAGAAGATAACTACATGAAACTAATGAGGAAATTAAATTACATTTGGAGAAATGGAAAGATTTACAACTGTCACTATCGGGAAGAATAGCTAGTATAAAAATGAATATTCTGCCAAGA
>JANHFM010005200.1:34196-45119 GCA_032468115.1 Grayia smithii | reverse complement strand
CCAGCCCCCACACACAGCTTGTTCCACATCGATGCGGACAACAACTGCCCAGTGTCCTCAAATGATGTCGCTGACCAAACTCGGAAGGACAAGACGCTCACACAGGTCCTGAATTGGGTGCTGAGGGGCTGGCCACAAGAGAAACTCGGAGAAGAATTCACTCCATTCACAAGAAAGCAGAAAGAACTCTCAACCATAAAAGGCTACCTTCTTTGGGGAGAAAGGGTCATCATTCCAAAAACACTCCATAAAAAAACTTTAGAGACACTCCACAACGGCCACCTGGCCATTGTACATATGAAAGCATTGGAAAGGAGTTACGTATGGTGGCCCAACCTGGACAAAGACATCACCGAGTGGGTCGCCAAGTGCACTCCTTGCCAAGAGATGCGATCGGCACCCCCCCTCACCACCCACAGAATGGGAAACACTAAGCAGCCCCTGGTTATGAATTCACATTGACTTTGCAGGACCCGGGGGGGGGGAATCCTTCTTAATCATTGTGGACATATACTCGAAATGGTTGGAAGTCATACCCTGGCAACCACGGAAGCGACCATCAAAGCATTAAGAAAGACTTTCGCCACGCATGGACTACCGGATGTCCTACTGTCAGACAACGGACCACAACTCACTTCCAAACCCATGGAAACCTTCCTGGCAGGACTGGACATCCGCCACACCTTGGTGGCACCCTATAGTCTGGCTGGAAATGGGCAAGCTGAGAGGATGGTGAGGGTCACCAAGGAAGAACTCACCAAAATGGGCACAGGCAACTGGCAGGAAAAAATTGACAAATTCCTGCTTGTACAACATATCACGCTGCACGCCGCAACTCACCGGAGCCCAGCAGAACTGTTAATGGGAAGGAAGCTCAGGTCACAGCTGGACCGGCTACACCCCCAGTACAACCCCGAAACACTTCTGGACTCTTCTCATCCACCCAGGACATTCAAAGTGGGAGACCCAGTCTTTGCCCTGAACCACTATGGGTCCCCAAAGTGGGTGAGAGGAAGAATTGAAAGCTTACGGGTCCCAAATCCTATTGGATAGAACTGGACAATGGTCAAATTTGAAGGAGACACATTGACCAGCTCCGGAAAAGTTGGAGGGAAGACCAGAACCAAGCAGATGAGAACACGGAGAAACAGCCGGATGAGCAACCAGCTGAGATGAACTGCCCAGACAACCGTGAACCGGTCCTGCCACCTACCCAAGACAAGGACAACTGCTCAAGCTGAAATGAAGTTTTTGCAGACTTAATCTTCAGACCTTGGCCGAGAAGCCCATCACTGGTAGCTGCAGAGCCAGAAGTAGAAGTCCCACAGCATAATCTTCATCAAGCAAGAAAAGACTGTAATCCACAACCATGATGTAATCCACAGGGAGGAGCTGAAGGTGCTAGGCTGGACCCAGCACCATCAACAGCAGAGTTCCAGGAGGTTCCAATACTGGAGCCTCAAGGAACAGAAGATCCACCCGTCCTGGTCGACGCCGAAGCAGCAACTGAACCACACAGATCCAGTAGGACTGTACGGCACCCCGCCTACCTGCGCGATTACGTCAGCCACGTCTCTTCCCGATTGGACAGTGCTCCATCAGAGAGGGGAGGGGTGTTGTGTCCATATATGGAACTCTTATTTTGCATACCTGCCGCTGATTGGATAATCAAGTGGTGGGAAGTTTAAACTGTTGTCATTGGGCAGCTTGGCTGCCGGAGCTCTATTTAAGCAGAGCCCCGGACGCCAGTTGCTGTTCTTTCACTGAAGCAGCTTTTATTAAAGTGCTGAAATGGCCCTTACTGTCGCGTCTTCTTTCTTCTTCTTTCTACCTGCGCCGAATCTAACAGAAAGCAAGGAAGAGAGCTTTTTGAAAATAATATTTTCTTCTCTTTCTTTTTTTCAGAAATATTTAAATTCAAATACAATATTTTTAGATTTTCTATGATTTTTCTTCAAGATTTATTTACATTTATATGGCTGCCCAAACTCACACACATGGGTGGTTTGTAATGATAGAAAAGACCACCTTTGCAATACCACCTTCTGCCGCAGGCATCTTCCCAGCGCCCGGTGCGCTCTCACAGGGTTGGCCTCCTCAGGGTGCCTACAGCCAGACAATGTCGGCTGGCAGTGCCCAGGGGAAGAGCTTTCTCTGTGGGAGTCCCGACCCTGTGGAATGATTTACCCATGGAACTTAGGACCACCCCAGACCTTCGCTCCTTCCGCCGCGACCTGAAGACGTGGCTTTTCCACCAGGCAGGCTACAGTTGACCTTTTAATTTGATTTTTAGCTAGCGTAAATTCCGGCGTATAAGACGACTTTTTAACCCATTAAAATCTTCAGATAAGTGGGGGGTCATCTTATACGTCCGGTACTGACCTTGCAAGATGCATGGCTGGCAAACTCTTTATTTTAACTGGAAACGTTGGGGGTCGTCTTATACGCCCAGTCGTCTTATACGCCGGAATATACGGTAGTTTTAAATTTTAAATCATGTATTTTAATTTTGACTTAGCCCCTTTTTTAAATGTAATGTTTTTGTTGTTTGTGTATGTCTATTTAGGTCTTTTATATTTTTTGTCTATTTTTACTGTAAGCTGCCCTGAGTCCTTCGGGAGAAGGGCGGCATAGAAATTTAATAAATTTAAAAAAAAATTAATTAATTAACTAGGTTTCCTGAGGCCATCTTGACCACATCTACCCCAAAGCATTCCTGGGGTTGTTCCTTGATTCATTGGTTGTTATATATGGCTCCAAGCACTTGGCTTCCCACCCTACCCCACTAAAGTAACAGTACTACAATTGGGAAATGAGACAAACATTGTGCCAGATGAACAAGAAACAGAGTCAATGATCTAAATGCTCCCTTAGAAATCTTTGGGTTCTTGAATTCTGTTGAAGTCAGAGTAACAAAGTAGAAAAAATCAGGAGCATAAAGGCATCATTGGGGATCATATTTATAGATTGATGGAATTTATTTACAAATTGAAATATCAACAAACATATCCAACTAAAGTATCTCCAGGGGAAGTTAAAATCTGCAAGGTGCCTGGTGTAACATCTCACAAGGATGTCACTGCATGGCTTGTGCCTCTGAGCTGAGATCAGCTCAACATACTTATCTATATTCCTCAATCTTTCGCATCCAGGGAGAAGACAAGACATATGTCATAATCTCAGGGTGCAAATTGACATCACTTGCCCAACGCTGTCAGATGATAATCCATATAATCTCCCCATTGCTCCTTCCAGTCATCAAGCCTTCAGCCATGCTCAAATCAAAGTGATACACTAGTTTGAACTGTGTTGACCATTTACAGATGAGCACACACCAATTTCTTTACCTCCAGCCATTAGTTCTGCAAAGTATCAAGCAATCTATTCCTTATACCTCCTTCTTCAGAAGCAAATCTTGGTTTACGGTATTTTGGGTTAGGATGGTAACCAGGTGTAAAGGCAAAAAGGACCTAATCCTGCTTAATCGTGCCTACCCTGGGTTACTATTTTATGTGCAGGCTGTATTTCTCAACCTACCCCTAAGTAACCAGGCAACTTTGAACGGACATTAAGCAAACTGTTTGTAAGTCAAGGAGTACCAATAGTAAGCAGTGTCCCATCGCATTCCCTCTCCTTCTGCCCCCGCAATTGCTAAGGGTCTAGGACACAATTTTTTGGGGACACCTCGCTGGCAGGTAATTGTAGCCTTTTCCACCCTACCCTGGTACTCTTTCTTCCTTAGCTGAGGGAAATTTCTTGGAAATTTCTCCCTTTCCTGTCATCCAAAGGACCCAAAACTAGGGAGGTCCTTTTGCTCAGCCCAGAAAAAAGAACATGTTGTAGAATGCTATGTTAATAATGCATTTGAAACAAGACCCCATGCCCTATTTCCCAAACTTCTCCCATTATTCAGAATCACTGCTAGCAAGTCTTAAGCGCGGTTCCCTGTTTGCAAAATGCTGAAAAGTTTTGGTTCTGAAGAGCGAGCGAGCAAGCAAGGAAAGAAGATAATGAAAAGGCACGCACCTTCAGAGCTGGACCACCTCTCTTCCTCTGCCTCCCAACCCAAAAGGATGAGTGGCCTTTTGCAGGAGAATAGAAAACATGAACCCTCCATACAAATAAATAAAATCCCATTAGTAGAGAGACTCCACCCTCTCGAATAAGCTCAGCTGCTCCCCTTTTCCTGCCCTTGTTTTGCCCTTTAAGGATGATTGACAAGCCTAGATTTAAATAAGGATTTTGTGGGTTTAAAGCATGTGACCCATTTTTCCCCCTTGTTTTCTTCATTAACCTCTTTTTAAAAAATCCAGCCCAGGGTTCTCTCCTCTCTAACATTTCTCTTTTTTCCTTGACTCTTTCGCTCCTTTCCCAATGGGATCCTTCATCAGAGGCCCACAAAAGCGTCTCCACCTTCTACATTCATCCCTTTGCTTACACTGGCAGCTCTCCTCAAATCCCTGAAGTGTCCCAATGCCAGTTTTGCTGCACCTGGAAGGCAGCAGCACCTGAAAGATGGACTTGAAAAGACTGCCCTGATCCTGGTTCACTATTTTTTTTAGAGCACTAGCACTAGCACTTAGACTTATAGACTGCTTCATAGTGCTTTTACAGCCCTCTCTAAGCGGTTTACAGAGTCAGCCTCTTGCCCCCAACAATCTGGGTCTTCATTTTATCGACCTTGGAAGGTTGGAAGGCTGAGTCAACCTTGAGCCAGTGTGATTCGATCTGCTGAACTGCAGATCGGTAGCCTGTAGTACTGCACTCTAACCACTGCGCCACCTCGGCTGTGATAGGATGATAGGTCTGTAGTTTTCCTGGATCTGCTTTTTTCCCCCCTTTTCTGAAGATGGAAACTACATCAGTCTTCTGGCAGGTCCCCAGGATCTTTGAAAGATATAGTTCAGTGGTTCTGAGATCTCGTCTACCTATCCCAGACATCGGCCTATCTCAAATTCTTGGGAAGAGCTCGATAGATACCACTGAACAGGTAAAATTGCCAAATCCAGTCGAAACATCTGTCTATTCTTGCAACCAACCGTAATAGCGCAACAGCAACCTATGCCATTATCTGCGGAGCATCCAAAAGCAGAATCGAAGAGAAAGCACTGGAGAAGAGAACAAAATGTAAAGGCCTGCAAATAGACAGGTGAGAACACCTGTGGTTGTCGTTGTTTTTACAGATCTATATTTGACATAGTCAAAATATTTGGTTCTTATAAACCTTGGTTTAATTTACCTATTTCAATTATTCGATCTCTATATTTTATTTTATTATTGTATGTTTTGTTTTGTTGTTTTTCAGGTTTTCCCCACAATTCTGCTTGCCCTGATTATTGCTGCATCTAAGAAAGTTAGCTTTTGCCTCTCAATTATTATTCATCATTCATTGGCTGCCACTGATGATGTTACTTAATTGGGTAAGGAAAGGTCGGCAAGAAAATAACCAAGCTCAGAAAGCACCAAATATCCCACAGTCGTTGTCCTCCTCCTTCTCTCCATATACCCCACTCCCTTCTAGAACTGATGATGTTACCTAGTTAGGTAATGAAAGGTGTCAGGGGCAGGAGTGAAATTCAAATTTTTTCCCTACTGGTTCTGTGGGTGTGGCTTGGTGGCAGGGGAAGGATATTGCAAAATCTCCATTCCCATCCCACTCTGGGGCCACCCAGAGGTGGTATTTGCCAGTTCTCCGAACTACTGAAAATTTCCGCTACCGGTTCTCCAGAACCTGTCAGAACCTGCTGGATTTCACCCCTGGTCAGGGATGGTATTTATTTACTTTCCCTACCGGTTCACAAATGTGAGTGTCAGCTCCAGGTTGCCAGCCGGTCCAGAGCTGCCATTTGGAAGGGGAGGCTCACTGCACCACCGCCTGACTCCATCCCATCCTGCAGCTCAACCGAGGACCTCCAGCCACCTCTCCTGTCTGTCCCTCAATGCCTAAAACAACAAACGCACTCCGGAGCAGACAAGGAGCGTTACCAGGGAGCCAGAGTGCCACACGGCCGCCAGACAGCTCCTTGTAATCAGAACAAACACTCCACCCCAGGGGTGAAATCCAGCAGGTTCTGACAGGTTCTGGAGAACCTGGTGTGACGTCACCGAACCGGTTCTCCACTGCCAGGAGCTGGGCCCACTCGTGTGCCCGTACTTACGTTTCTGTGCTCTGCGCATGCACAGAGTTGCTTGTTTCGAGGTTTTTTTCCAAGGAGAATAGATAGTGCGCATGCGCAGAGCGTGCGTTCGGCGCGAATGCGCGATCACGTGCAAAGTGCGTACATGAAGAGAACCGGTAGTAAAGGTAAGTAGACCTCACCCCTGGCCCCATTCCCTTCCAATACTGATGATGATACCTCGTTGGGCAATGAAATGTCTGCTAGAAAACAACCAAGCTCAAAGAACACGAAGGATCCCCCGGTTCTCCTCCACCTTCTTCTCCACCCGCTCCTCCTCTCTGCAGACTCCACTCCCTACCAACGCTGATAATGTTACCTAGTTAGGCAATGAAACAGAGCCCACAATTATCATTCAGATTAGCAGAGTTGGAAAGAATCTTGTAGGTCATCTAGTCCAAACCTCCTCCTCCCCCAAGCAGGAGACCCTACACCACTTCTGATAGGGGGCAGTCCAGTCCCTTCTTTGAAAACTTCCAGGGATGAAGCTCCCACAACTTCTGAAGGCAACTTCTGTCCCACAGTGGTTGATCGGTTGATTCTATCCGTTGTGTTGTATTGTGCAATTCGAACATTACCATTTCCCACTTTCTCCCTGTTGTGATCCTGCCGTACTTGGGAAACTTGGAGATTAAAGCGTTTGCACAGAAGCTAATGCATCAGACTGGTTATTCTGTCATGGGCTTATTTATCGTCAGTGTGAGCAATTTTCTCATATCCACTAATTATGTGGTCGATGGTTTCATATATATATATATATATATTACAAAGCCCATTTCAGCTGCTAAATCCTTGATCTCCTCACATTTGTGTTTTGCGCTGCCTCTTGAAGTGCAAAAATTAATCCTTCTTCCTCCTTCGTTTTCTTCCATCTGGTGGGCGCCAGCTTGCAACGATTACGACTTCTCTGGTCTTGTCCATCTTATTTTTTCCATTTTTCCATTTCTTGGCTTACTTTTCTGAATGTTCGCTTAAATAATCATCTTTCGGTTCTATTAGTTTTGGGGACAGGTTCTGTGCAAACTTGGCCTTCAGCAATAATTTAATTCATATTTTATTCTTCAACTTAGAAGATCATTTGATGGCCGTGACCTGGGGGGCTTTTGCCCAGGTTCGCCTGGTGCGCCAGTTGCGCCCTTTCCTAGACCGAGATGCCCTCCGCACAGTCATTCATGCCCTGGTTACTTCTTGGTTAGACTACTGCAATGCCCTCTACATGGGGCTGCCCTTCAGGTGCACCCGGAGGCTCCAGCTGGTACAGAATGCGGCCGCGCGGGTGGTTACGGGAGCTTCCCGTTACTCCCGTGTAACACATCTCCTGCGCGAGCTGCACTGGTTGCCGGTGGTCCTCTGGATCCGCTTCAAGGTGCTGGTACTCACCTATAAAGCCCTACATGGCATCAGCCCAGGGTACTTGCAGGACAACCTACTGCCTTCATCCCACTGCCCGGTGCGTTCACACAAGGCTGCCCTCCTCAGGGTGCCATCGGCCAGACAATGTCGGTTGGTGGCACCCAGAGCGATGGCGTTCTCTGTGGGTGCACAGACCCTCTGGAATGAACTCCCCACCGACCTCCAGACTGCCCCTGACCTCCGTTCCTTCCATCGTGACTTGAAGACGTGGCTGTTCCAGGAGATTGGCTGACGTGATCGGGTTTTTTAATGTAATATTTATCTATTTTTAAACTGTTTCTAATATGACTTTTAAATTACTTTTAGGTATATTGTTTTTTAACTTTGAGCCACCCCGAGTCCTTCGGGAGAAGGGCGACGTATAAATTTAATAATAATAATAATAATAATAATAATAATAATAATAATAATAATAATAATAATAACAACTATCTCTTTTACTTGCAGTAACACATAGCTTCCTGCGGGTTTTTTTGTGTGCTAGGCATATTTGTTCAACATAATTTTGTGGCTTCAGTGCCTGATACGCTGTCATTTAGATGTTAGGTCTTGGGATTTAAAGTGTCCGATTCCAGCTGTGTCAAGGCCACTGGGCCAGCAGTGCCTCAGGTTAATGGTATCCCACTGATTGTATTGCCAACATTACATTTGGAGTTAGACATTGTTGTTTTAAAACATTCTGCAAAGTAATGTTTATTTTTATTTTATTTATATTCCACATTTATTTTTTTTAAAAAGAATAAACAGCTCAAGGTGGTAACCAGATCTAATATATCGTCCTCCTCTTATTTTCCCCCAAAACAATAACCCTGTGAGGTGAGCTGAGCTGAAAAATAGTGATTAGCCCAGAGTCACCCAGCTGGCTTTCATCCCTAAGGTGAGACTAGAACCCACTGTCTCCTGGTTAAAGTCACCTAGCCAGCTTTCATGCCTAAGGTGATACTAGAACTCACTTTCTCCTGGTGATTGACCCAAAGTCACCCAGCTGACTTTCATGTCTAAGGTGGAACTAGAACTCACCACCTCCTAGTAATTGGCCCATCAGTCTGGCTTTCATGTCTAAGGGTGAACTAGAACTCCCCATCTCCTGGTGATTGGGCCAAAGTCACCCAGCTGACTTTCATGTCTAAGGGTGAACTAGAACTCATCATCTCCTAGTAATTGGCCCATCAGTCTGGATTTCATGTCTAAGAGTGAATTAGAACTCACCATCTCTTGGTGATTGGCTATGGTGAGGTGGCCATGGTGTGTTGGCTACGGTGAGTTGGCCATGGTGTGTTGGCTACGGTGAGTTGGCCATGGTGAGTTGGCTATGGTGAGTTAGCCATGGTGAGTTGGCCATGGTGAGTTGGCTATGTTGAGTTGGCCATGGTGAGTTGGCCATGGTGAGTTGGCCATCGTGAATTGGCTATGGTGAGTTGGCCATGGTGAGTTGGCCATCGTGTGTTGTCTATGGTGAGTTGGCCTTGATGTATTGGCTACGGTGAGTTGGCCATGGAGAGTTGGCTATGGTGAGTTGGCCATGGTGAGTTGGCCATGGTGAGTTGGCTATGGTGAGTTGGCCATAGTGAATTGGCCATGATGTGTTGGCCAGTGAGTTGGCCATGGTGAATTGGCTATGGTGAGTTGGCCATGGCGAGTTGGCTATGGTGAGTTGGCCATGGTAAGTTGGCTATGGTGAGTTGGCCATGGTGTGTTGGCTATGGTGAGTTGGCCATGATGTGTTGGCTGCAGTGAGTTGGTCATGGTAAGTTGGCTATGGTGAGTTGGCCATGGTGAGTTGGCTATGGTGAGTTGGCCATGGTGTGTTGGCTATGGTGAGTTGGCCATGATGTGTTGGCTGCAGTGAATTGGCCATGGTGAGTTGGCTACTGTGAGTTGGCCATGGTGTGTTGGCCACAACAAGTTGGCTGCGGCAAGTTGTCCCATTCCCCTCCCAGGAGGCAAAGCTGAGTCCTTTTGAGCGTGCCAGATCCGTGCTTTGCCCTAGCAAAATTCTCCTAGGAGAAACCACTTTGGAAGAGAAACATAACCTTTCCTGACACTCAGAAGCAGCCATAAAGCACTATTCAAAGGTTGACATTTCTGCCTTGGGCCCAAGGGTGATCTTCAACGGTACATAAAACAAACAGCTTTATCTTCTTCATGGTCCTGTTCCTTTCCAGATCCTCCTGAGCAAATTAAGCTGTCATCGTAAATCAGGAAGAACCCAACAGAGTTGACTTCAAGAGGTGTTTACTTAATGTTCACTTTCTGCTTTCCCTTCTGCCATGGCAAATTCCGGGCCTCTCGGATAGCTTTTGCCAAGCCCTGCAGATCCAACCAAGACATAATGCCCTGACATAATGCTGTCCTATTTAGCCACATTTTGGAGGCCATGTCCAGATGTGGAAGGAGCGCGTGTGAGCAAAGAACATCTGCGGAAGGCCGAGCATGCGTGGAAGGTGGCACATTCGAGCGAAGCACACGCACACGCCTAGTCACATTTCTGAACCAGTAGGGAAGGTCAGTGAATCCCACCTCTGAACAATTGCCTTCAGATGTTGTGAGTGCTCCAACACTGGAGGTTTAAAGGAAGAAATTGGTCAGCTGTCTCTCCGAAGTGATATAGGGTCTCCTTCTTGAGCAGAGAGCTGGAGTAGAAGACCTCCAAAGTCCTTTTCCCCATCCCCTTTGTGATTTTATCATTCCGTACGCAGACTGCTCCTCATTCCAACACGCAGGAACCCCCTTCCGTTGGCCTTTGCAACTCCTCATAAAAATTCCTACTCCATTCTTGGCTCTGCTAATTAGACAGCTCGGCCTCCAGAGAGCTCGTTAGAAGAGAAGGAACGGAGGAAAACATCTTCCTTCCCAAAGCTGGAAATTCAGAGGCGCTAAAGCAACTCATTAAAATGTTTTTGTCTCTTCGACCCAATACATCACAAGGAACGTTTAAGGGCATTTAACAGCTGGCAATGTTCTGTCTTGACCCCAAGAGCTTCTTGAGTGCCCCACCAATTCTAGGCTTCGAAGGATATATTTTGATTATAATTTGCTCCCCAAGCAGCCGCCTTTCAGCACCGTTATTCATGACAAAACAGAGATCTTTTTCAAATGTTGTCTTTCCTCCCATGGCAGAAATACCTGCCTTAGCCTCCGGTTCAGTACTTGTAAGGGTGAGGGTTGGGAGCGGAGTGATGTTGTCATGTTAATTGTGTTGGAAATCCACGAAGAAGCGAGCTGTAACAACCTTTGTGCCATCTGGCCCGATAAAACACAACAGGGAGTGTTCAGCTTCTCTGCCTTTGGAATGGATCAAAGACAAGCGTTTTTGGGAGGGACAACTGAACAT
>JANHFM010005200.1:0-13470 GCA_032468115.1 Grayia smithii | reverse complement strand
AAAAGGAATAATATCAGGCAACTGAAAGAATGATATGCTACCTTTGGGAATGTGGTGCTAAGGAAGGTATTGCAATGGTGATGGGCCTTACATCTGATTGGTCCAGCTGCCTGCCACTCATTGCTTGTGAAATTATGTTTAGCAAGTTGCAGAGTACGGTTGCTCCAGCCCCGAGTTGCTGGTTGGCTGCCCAGCATGCATTGCTTGTAAATGGAAGAAAAGGTGGCTGTGAAACTTTAGCTCTTGTTTAGATAGCAACAGAGCAGTGACACAGTATTGTGGGAAGGCTGAAATACTATTTCCTATGAACATTTCATGTATTTCCCATGATGAAGCTCTGTTGCAATAGGATAATTAGAGTTTTCACGCTGCCAATATTGCTTTAAACTATTGGTGAGGGATGGATTGCAGCGCAAGAATGTGTTTAGATGCTGCTTGCGTAATTTTTCCGAGGGGGGAGAGAAATTCATAGTAGGTAAAGCACCTTGTGAAGACTATAAGGCTTGACTATAGTGCTGGAGGGTGTGATTATGTGTACAAAGCCACACCTTCAACATCTAGGAAAGATGAAGTTAGGAGAGGTAGGGTGGAGACCAATTCCTGAAGACTTTTCCAGAACTTATTTCCTAACTTTTTACAGCACAATCTTAAAGAGGCGCACTACAGAAAATGATGGGGGTTGGGAGTGCCTTGTAATAAATCTAGCACTGGTAAAAGCTGTCAGCTCAACAACACCCCTCAGGGAATCAAATCTTTCATTTGATCCAGAGGACAGGTACAGCACAGGAAATTGCGGTGCAAATTTTCCCTTGCACGTTCAGCTGCCAGAATATTTCAACCCAGCCCTGAAAAGAACATTTCAGTGATTTAGAAATAAGGAGCATCCCACACCCAGTAGAGAGAAATAGAAATGTACAAGCAATATAAAACTGCAGATGAAAGGCAGGCCCAACCGCTAAACCACAAAAGGTTTGGAAAGAATTACATTCATCAACAAGGTATTTATCCTTCCCCCTCATTGCCTCCCCCCCATAGCCTTTTTTCCAAAAGGGATTGCCACTAGCTACTTTCAGGGTTGGCTATCCTCAATGGAATATAATTTGTATCAGATACAGTAAAAACTATTTATATTACTGTAAAAGAAAAATAATTAGAAGCTCTTGCTTGTCACTTAACAAGATAAACAAAATCAATTTGGCTGAGAGTTATAATAGCTGCAACTGCTAATTGTCATCATCATCTACTTTTTCAACATTCTAATTGCTTCTGAAAATCATTATCAAATTCAGAGTTTGTGGAGTCCTGATTGCCTTTAGTGCAGAGGTGTCCAATTTTGGTCAACTTATTCTCCAAAGCACTTGAAGGGAGGACAAGAAGTAATGGATGGAAACTGATCAAGGAGAGAACCAGTCTAGAACTAAGGATACATTTTCTGACAGTTAGAATAATTAATCAGTGGCATGACTTGCCTCCAGAAGTTATGGGTGCTCCAAATCTTGAGGTTTCTAAGAAGAGATTGGATGGCCATTTGTCTGAAATGGTATAGGGTTTCCCACTTCAGCAGGGGGTTGGACTAGAAGTTCTTCAAAGTCCCTTATAACTCTATTATTCTGTTCTGGTTTGAAAACTTTAAGACTTGTGGACTTCAACTTCTCCATGCTGGCTGAGAAATTCTGGGAGTTAAAGTCCACAGGTCTTAAAATTGCTAAGGTTGGAAACCCCTGCTTTTGTACCTATAGTATAATCTGTGGGAGATGTAAAAGGGCCTCCTATTGGAAACACAAGTCATATTTTGCTACATGTCTGCATGTATACAATGTGCTTTGCTCTGATGTGGTTTGCAAAGTACCTCTCTTTGAAGCATCAAAATAGCCACATATTTTGTAAGGCAGGCGTGGCTGCTTGGTAAGCACCTCCTGCTATCTCTGTGTGCATGTGCCTGCACAAGTCACATTTGCCAACTTTGGAATTCCCGGCTGATATCTTAGTCAAGCCATAGCCAAGAACAACACTTCAGAGCTTTCAAGATCAGCCAAAATTGGCTAGAACAAATGTTTGGGCAACAACAACCAGAATCCATTTGAACCAAATCACAACTGACATCGCTTGAGCAGACACCATTCAAATTAGGAATTCATAAAGTAGGGGTTGAAAAGAGCAACATGTAAGCACATGAAAAAGAACTTACGGGAGTGTAAAAAAGCACAGAAATACACACACACATTTAGTAGATACTATCAACAGTTGATGAATAAAAAAATATCATCTTTTGATCCATAAAAAAAGTAAAATTTTAATTTCAAAAGTCAGATGGTACGAGAAGTCAAACAGGTACCAAAGGAAGTGATCATATTATGTAGGTTGCTTACCACAATTTAACACAGGGAGCCAACTAGGTGCTTATTAAAATGCTTACACTTGGTAAGTCAAGAATTAACTTAGTGACTGCTCAAAGTTACGCCTGATACCAAAAAACAAAACAAAAGGCACTTACAATCCAGATTCCAGTCAGGCTCCCTCTGCAGTCATAAGTCTCAACTTCAGGTGCCTGACAACATGGCCACATTTACAGCTTTATAACCATCCGGTAGTCACATGATCATCTTTTACTATGGTTTTGCCAAAAAATGGTACTTACTTCATTTTTTGGCAAAATTGCACCTATAGTGACCCATTGGTTTGCTTAACAACTGTGACATTTCTTTTAATGTCTGTGGATTCACTTAACAAGCACTGCAAATATAAGGTCATTAAATTGGTGATTGACCCATTTTACGGCTGTTACAACATCCAAATGTAAGGAGCAGTCTTCATTACGGTCATATGTCAAGGACTACCTGTAGTGATATAGTGGGAAAAAAGGCATCTGTTAGACCTATATTAAATATTTGTTTAGCTTTCACAAGGTGCTTCATGCCACCTGTTTATATGATGCTTCATTTTGAGACAAAGTCATTTATTTGACCAAATACTTTATGGCTACTAGTTTAGTCCTGAATATGAATATCCTTCGAATTCATACTAATAATGCTAAAGTTGCTAACTGATCACTATTCTGAAACTTGCAACCATCATTAATTAGGATAAGAATCAGAAGTAAGAACTCCTTTACGTGTGTGTGTGTGTGTGTGTGTGTGTGTGTGTGTGTGTTTGTAGAGTGTCTTAGTTTTCACCTCCAATCTGACATCCTGCCACAAAAATACAGGAAAAGGTGGCACTGGATTTAAACTAACAGGCGGTACAACTTCACATCAATGCAAACTTCTCAAAGAAAGCAATGGTTGATATTACTGTTTGATGATACAAGCCCTAGCATGTTGCTCAAATATCTGAGAAAGTTCTCTACATATTTTGTGCCAGCTTTGGGAAGCTTCACAGATTAATTCTGGTACTTCCAAATTAGTGGACTCTTTTCAATTCTGGGTGGAATCATATGGTATTCCACAAGACCCAAGGGCATGAGCTAAGGCTCCAGGACTACATATACCTCACAAAAATCATAGGTGTGCCCCAACTTCAGAGGGCTCTGAAAGTTGTTACTGTATTATAAGACTTGTTGTGGCATAAAGGGGAAATTATTAATCACTGAAGAGTAATCATATTAACTGCATTTAATTATATTAAATTTAAATGCAATATACATCACATTTTTATTTATTTATTTATTTATTTATTTATTTATTTATTTATTTATTTATTTTCTTACTTATTTACTTACTTACTTACTTACTTACTTACTTACTTACTTACTTATTTATGTCCACTATTTATTTGTATAGAATTCAGGAGTGTGAATCCTGGAATGCCCCTGAAAGTCCAGTTGCATAATTTTATTATGGAGTCTGTAGTTAACTGGTTGTTTTTTATTACTGTCCATCTCCTTTTCCCAGAGAATCAGGGGAAGATACTGTTCAGATGTTTTGAAAATAAAACCCAGTACAGGAACAGCTAAGACTATTATTCTACTTTTACTTACAAGGATAAGTTTGCACAATTAGACTCTAATCCACAGATACGTCAGTTATTTTTTTCTGGAGCCTAGGCATGGCACTTTTACACCCAATTAATAGAAACGCAAGCCCACAAATTTGTCACTATTTGGTAATGGAAAAATGTAACAAGAAAGCTGCAAAGTTGCAGCTTTCTTTGTTATGCTTTTATTATGCTTTACTTTTTGCCTTCTGTTTGATGTTAGGCAGCTTCTTTCAAATTAGGCAGCTTGGTTTTTGTTCTTCTGAGTTGCCACTTCCACCTCAATACGTCAATATAATATCTATGCAAAATGCCATTTCTTCAAATGTGTTTGTACACAGCAACTGTAGCTGAAGCTTCTCCCTCCCTCCCTCCCTCCACCCGAGCACTTGCTTTTATTTTTGTTGTTTTATTGCCTAATGCAGAATATATTCAACTTGTTTAATGGGCTTCTTGCATTTCATGCAACCTAAAAACATTTTATAAAATGAATTAATAATGGCCAACAACCTCTAAACAGTAGCTCCCAATCTTGGAGACCGAAAGGTGCTTTAAAGAGACAAAGAAAAAAATATATGATAACCTGGGGACACAAGTAGTTATCCTCTTTGCTTCTTTGGAGAGTGCCCTGGTGGGTAATTAAGCTTTCCCCCCTGTTTTTGGCCAAAGATGCTTCCCTGACAGTCTGTCAAAGTTCTTTTGTTTGTAAAATACAGTATCTGAATTCCAGATGAACCTATAAATTGCCACTTGAGACCAGAATAATATTTTCCTCCCATAGCAACTGAAATCCCAGGACCGTGATCATTTGTCAAATATTCATGAATTCACACTCTCTTCGGAAGCAATACAGCATCATAAGCCTTAGGTTCACCTAAACAGCAGGAGAGAAAAACAATTTAACATTGAAGGACACCCAATGTGAACAGGAGCAGCCAAAAGAGCCATCCCGTCTGCTACCTCCTAAACCTGATTTAACAACCAGTTCTAGATAGGGTGGCTTCCAGGGAAGGATGGATAGTTTCAGCATATTTCGTATGCAAAAAAACAAACAAACAAAAAACCTTTAAGCCTTTACCACAACTTTGCTTTATATGCGGGAAGCACAAATATGACTGAAACATATTTCAAACATTTTTTTTTGGGTTATTGTTTTTAACTGAAGATATATTTGGTTCAACATCATATAAGTAGTTCCAGCATGGCTATGAATTTGCTAGACAACTAGATTTATTCTAACTTTATCTACAAAGTGGGAGTAATATCATCTACTTCCTTACTGCAAAATGTTTAGGGAGCGTACGACTAGATAGAGAGCAGCAATTTCCACAAGTAAGGTCCAATATGTTAAAATAATCGTTCCAAGCAGGAATGGAAACATTAGATTGTCTCGCCGCACGTAAGATACTCAGTCTCCAGATAAGGTTTTAACAATAGTGTTGGAGGTGAGAAAATCTCCAATGTGTCCAAATATCTAATGCAAACTGGTGTTCTACAACGGCTTCCACCGTTAGGCTTTGGCCATGTTTATACTGGTTGCCAAAGTTATAATGGAAGAGAATGCCAGCGAGCAAAAGCAATGATGACATCTGCTGGCATAACAGGAGGTTTTGTGTACTGACAACAAAACTGAGTGGGGGCAAGGCTTTACAGGCCTTACAGCTTTACAGCTCTTTGTGCCTACTCTCAACAGATGCTGGAGAATAAAGAAATGATCAGATACCTAGAAAATTCTTCTTCCCTCTTTTTTTTTTTCCTGTTGTATACTAACCTACTTTATGCTATCTGATCATATGATGCCTTTTTAAATTCAAAATGTAATGGTTCTAAAACTCAATTTGGTTTAGTGGTTGAGCTTATTGACTTAATCTATCATTGCCTTGGAATGCTGCCCTCAATGGACTCCTAGTAGTTTACAATATTATCTTTTTAAAATGCAACCAGGACATCAAATCAGATAAATCCTGAATTTGTTGCAGGCTGACTTTGTTGGAAAATTAAAATAAATGAAGAAGTAAATGCCCTACAAAATAGCTTCCTTCAACATCTTCCTAAATAATTCCTCCTATGCCATAAGAAGAAATGGCTATGGAATTAACTGAGCTTAATTCATTGCAATCATGTATAGAGTTATATTTATGCCTCACATGTTTATTATGAGATTTTTACTAGCAATTTATTTGTTCTGTGAAACTGTGTTGGTCACAGCAAGTATGACTGGATAGCAGTAGTGAACGATGACACCAAAATGATATGTATGCAAATGGCATTATTATGTATTGGCGCCTTAGAGTCTGTTACAAGTTTATAAGTCATGATATTTGCAAAATGATGCAACATCACCTATGTGTTGTCATTTGTTGCCCTCATTGACACCTGTGAATTAGACAAAATAGTAATATACATTTTCTACAAACAATGGGCTCTGCTTGTAACAGAGCAAGAAAGGAATATTATTTCAGAAGTTTCCATTTAAAAAATCTACATTTAAAAATGTGTTATTTGTGATTTAGGACAGGGGCTGGCTGAGGAACTCTGGGAGTTGAAGTCCAGAAGTCTTAAAGTTGCCAAGGTTGGAGACCCCTGATTTAGGAGGCTGCACTGTAATAGAGTAAACAAATCAGAGTTTGATATTTTACTTTCTGTATTAATCACTGCAGGTGGAGAAAGGGCTTTGCCTGACTCAAATGGGGTAAGCTGTGGCCTTCTGGAAAGATGCATTTCTCTTTTGCTCTTACACTTGTCTATGTTTTTGGACATAATAGGCATATTACTTTGCAAAAAGAAAAGAAAAAAGAAAACAAAGAGAAAACAAATACAAGAAAAGTATATTAAGGCTGAAAAAAAGGTTTCAGATAAGGCAGAAAACAGGTTACTCTGAACAATTAACAATGACCAGAAGGGACCATTTTGTGCTTATATGCTTACATTACTTTCATTTTAATAAAAACTCTTCCATTTTTAATAAATGGAATGCATTACAAGTGCTTACTTTGGCTTGGATTATTCTCATCTTGGGGCACAAAATAGGAATAACACTGTATGAGTAGTCATCTTTTGAGAATTCATGGTGCTGATTCAGATAAATTGCTCAAAATGGATATTTCCAAGCCTCCCCCCCTCCTTTTAACTGAACCTTCTCTCTTTTAAAGTAGAATTAATGCAACCAGTAAGATCCCACAGGGTCGGTTTCCTCCGGGTTCCGTCAGCTAAACAATGTTGGCTGGCGGGCCAATGGAAAAGGGCCTTCTCTATGGCTGCTCTGGCTCTCTGGAACCAACTACCTCCCGAAATCTGGACTATCTCCACCCTACTGGCCTTCTGCAAAGCAGTTAAAACTTGGCTTTTCCGGCAGGCATGGGGCTGTAGATCTCACTATTGTGACTCAGCGAAATCCGACCCCAGACTGGATATGAGTGTTCTTGTTGTTTTATTGTTTTAACCTGTTTTTAAATTTTTATTGTGTATTTGCTATTGTGTTTTTATTGTGAGCCGCCCGGAGTCCTTTGGGAGTTGGGCGGCATATAAATTGGAATAATAAATAAATAAATTGGAATTGGAATAATAAACCAGGAAGGAGATTCCTTAAGCCTGTTTCATTTTCAGGCAGGAATGAAGCAGTTAAAAGCTGGAACTCAAGAGAAAGGGGGGAAAAAACCCCTACAGACAAACATTGTCCTCAGCTCTCTTAACCATGAAAAAACTTGAACTTGAGATCTTTTGTCTGAAAAGCAGGTGTTCTATCGTTGACCTGCACTCATTTCTCATTAACAAAGCAATTTCCTTTGTTTTACTGCTGCTCTGGGAACACAGAAAGAAAGATTGCCAAGCATCTGGCAGACCACAATAGAAGAGAATTATTTTGATGGATCACCTTAAGGATTTTTGCTCTGTTTTACACTTCTGGGTAAACGTGATGATAAAACCCAACTTTGGCTGCTGTAAGAATTATTGAGACCCTAGAGAGAGAGACAACCTTGGACGCTCTTCAAGTGTCCTGTTGCACCCTGGAATAATTGTTTCCTTGTGTGGTAGGTAGCAACATCTTTTCTAATGGTCTCTAGAGAAGAGATTGTGACATGACGGATGCCAACAGCAGACCATCAACTCCCAACTGGAAAAATAAAATGCAATCTTGTTGATTTTCTCACATGAATTTTGGGCTCTCCTGGAATGAAAACACTCAAATCAAGATTATAGAATTTTGCAACATTTGGACCATATGATTATGGGGGAAGCGCTCAGGGCCTGAAAAATTTGCAAATACCTCCATCAGAGACATTAGGGCAGTTCTGAAAAATCTGGTTTATATTAGCAAATGGTGCTGACCACCCAGGGAAACCCAACCCCTCGTCATGAGCTTGATCTTCTGCACAAGATCCTTCTTCTCCTACCAAAGCTGCAGCATGGAAGGTAGGTGAGGCACACAGTGATTTCCTCCTCAGCCCCACTCTCTCCGTACAATTTCAATAATTTGTCCAGACGTGGAAGCGGGTAGCAAAATTCCAAGTCAGTTGGCTAATCTGAAACCAAGACAAAACATCTCAAGACCTTCAGCCGCAGCCATCCTCAGGGAGCCTTTTACAAGAAGCTGTTTTGGTGGAATAACAGATTGGATCATCCCAGAGAAGGAAACCACAGCACTGAGCCAATTCACCAGCTCCGCTTACAAAGGGCCCCTTGTCTGTCAGACGCTCGGAGGCCTCCCTTCCCTCCCTTCCCTTGCCATCCGCACCCACGTGCCAACCTGCCAGTAAGGAAAGGCACGAGAAAAAGGCCATATGCAGTTCTGAGTGCCAACCCTGGGGAGCAGTTGTTAGCACCGAAGGTGGGGCTCCTCTCCCAGCCAGGTCAATCTGTAGCCCTGAACACCTTGGGGAGCTACAGGGAAATGAAATGGCCACTTGCCAAAAGTGCAGCAAAGCTTTCAAGCATGCCTTTAGAATTAGGGCCCCCTTTTTTGCGATCCCACAATTTTTCCCACAAGGATGTGTGAGTTTGCAACAATTTCCTTCTTCCTTCCACTTCTGCTTTAGGCAGGAGTTCCTGTGTGTTGATAAACACAGAAAAGTGAGGAGGCCATCCCAGTGTCATCATAACATACAGTTCCTGCAAGAAACTTTTTTTAAAAAAATATTTTTGTTTCTGGGTGAGGAAAATTGAATGGGGAAGGTGGAATGCAGGATGGAGCAAACTCAAAAGTCAATTAAGTGGTATCACGGGGAACAGCCACTCATCCTTACAATGGAACGTCCTGTGTTACCAGGATTTTTAATGCATGGTAAGCAGGACACAAAATGCTACTGCAAAGATGGGTTGTTTTTAAGTGGGAGTAAAGATGGAGACGCAGTGGCTCAGCGGCTAAAATGCTGAGCTTGTCGATCAAAAGGTCGGCAGTTCAGCGGTTCGAATCCCTAGTGCCGCGTAATGGAGTGAGCTCCCGTGACTTGTCCCAGCTTTTGCCAACCTAGCAGTTTGAAAGCACATAAAAAAGCAAGTAGAAAAATAGGGACCACCTCTGGTGGGAAGGTAACAGTGCCTTTGGCATTTAGTCATGCTGGCCACAAGATCATGGAGATGTCTTTGGACAGTGCTGGCTCTTCTGCTTTGAAATGGAGATGAGCATTGCCCCCTAGGGTCAGGAACAACTAGCACATATGTGTGAGGGGAATCTTTACCTTTACCTAAGGATGGAGATCTTGTGGCCTTCCAGATGTTACCAGACTCAGACTTCCATCAAGCTCAAGCAATGATCAGGGATGAATGGAATTATACTCTAACAATCCCTAAAGGACCAAAGATTTTCAACCTCAGAACAGAGAAAATGTGATGGAAAGTTGTCTGGATTCCCAGGAGGGAGGGGCTGCTTTCCAGAGGAACAAGAGACAACTCACTTCAGATACTTTGTGTAAGAAAAAGAAGGCGAAGACCGCTCCTCCATAATAGTTCCCAGAGTATATGTTTGATGGGGGAAGTAGTCTACTTTAGTTTGACAAGATTTCTGTCCATGAGTGAGGAACAACAAAGGAATCTGCATAGAAGAATCTCAGTGTGTCTCGGTTTTTGGAGCCTGACAGGAAACTTTTTAAGGATCCTTCAGCTCTAACCATGGGAATCTGGAGTTGTTTGAGAAATCTGGAAAGCCAGGGAAGAGGAATAAATGACTAAGGCAAACTGCAACCTACTTCTGAAATTAATTTCAAATGAGCTAATTAGCAAAATGTTAGTTGGCTGCCAATTTGGGAAGCATGTGGTTTCGTTGGATTATAAGAAGGGTAGACCGAAGCAGCATTCGTAGACAATGTCCCTGCATGGTAAAAGGAAAAGAATTAAGGGGATTTGTGTTTAGCCATCCATCAAGATTGTCCCAATGGTGCTTTTTCAAAAGACAACCGGACTTTCTTGGTTTTTCCTCGAAGACATTCCACCTTCATCCAAGCAGCTCCTCCAGTTCTCAGAAGCAATGCTTTGCTGAGAAGCCATTGCTGCCATCATTGCTTTTAGACCAAAAGCCCAATTCCCTTCCCTCCAAATTCTGCCACCGCCACCCGCACCCCCTTCTAAGAAATGTTTTCAAGGCTCTCTTTCTCCTCCAGGACCACAATTAGAAAAAAGTGTTTCAAACTATTTACCAAGTACAGCAAGATCTTTTTTTTTCCCCAAAAAAAGATGCTTTGGCAAACTCTTTTTCAACCCAGCCACCATCCAGGGGTCCTCTAAGGGCAAAAACCTGCTGATTTTTCATTTTCAAGTGCTTAATCAAACCCAGTGTAATTTATAACCCCTGAACATTCAAAAAGTTGGACAGGATTAGGTTGGAGTGAGCAAAACGCCACCTAAACAGATTTCTCTTGCTTGTTTTTTAAAAGAAACTTTTATGAATTCAATTGCCACTTGCAAATGCTGTCCTTTCTGTTCCCTTTTGTTCTTTCTTTCTTTCTTTTTTTTAAAAAAGTACAGCTTTGTCCTTTGCTTAGTTACTGTTGACTTTAATTCCTGTGAGACAGCCAGTGGCATTTCATTTTATTTGATTTTTTTAATACCTCGGCTTCACTAAACAGCTCTCCACAGAGGCCGACATAACACAGGGCAATACAATTCGAATAAACACATAAAACAATTAAAAGCCACCAGGTAACAAAAGCAAAAGTCAAATTAAATTACACACACACCCCAAAAAAAGTCCTAGGGGATAAAACAATTGTATTGCAAAGCCATCAAAGGAGGTGGTGGTCAATCTCTTCCACCCTTTTTAAAATTATATTTTTTTAAATCTTGCTCTACTGCAGTGGTCTTTAAACTTGGCAGCTTTAAAACTTGTGGACTTCAACTCCTAGGATTCTCCAGCCAGCTATGCTATGCTGGCTGGAGAATTCTGGGAGCTGAAGTCCACAAGTCTTAAAGCTGCCAAGTTTGAAGACCCCTGGTTTAGAGTTTAATTCAAGAGTATAAATAATACAAATACAAATTAATAACAATAAATTATGGGAAGAGAAGGGAAGCCATCATTTAGTCCAGAGGTCTTCAAACTTGGCAGCTTGAAGACTTGTAGACACAAGTCCACAAGTCTTCAAGCTGACAACTTTGAAGATCTCTGATCTACAGCATTGTTTCAACATAGTAATGTTTATATCATGTGATACACATATAAAAGATAAAAAAGGTATCACTCTTTATATCAAAGGTTATTAACACTCTATCAAAGATATCAATCTTTATATCAAAGGTTATTAACATTGAGGTAGATTACTGACAATACAGAAGAGAAGAAAACTATTCTATCAATATTAGCTTCAGTTTAGGATGTCTGTTCTGTATTACACATATCAAATTATTCATTCCAGCTGAAGTATAACATTGAGAAAAGAATCACTACGACACACAGCAAAATATTTGTTGTTTGGTAGAGGTTTTGATCTTAAACTGATTACTTCATATTAAGATCACCATTGTATTGTTACAGACAGGGGTGGGTTGCTCCTGGTTCGGCCCAGTTCGATGTCACCGAACCGGTTCTCCGTGGCCAGGAGCTGGACCCACCCACCCGCCTGTACTTACGTTGCTCTGCGCATGCGCACAGTACTTGTTTCGAGGTTTTTTTCCCCAAAAAGGTTAGTGCACATGCACGGAGTGTGCGTTCAGCGTGCACACAAGTGAAGAGAGCGCGTGTGCGTCGATCACACACAAAGCGCGTGCATGAAGAGAACTGGTAGCAGTGGTGGGTTGCCCCTGGTTCGGTCCGGTTCGCGCGAATAGGTAGCAGTGACGCTGTGACATCACCGAACCGGTTCGCAGCGTCCTGGACCCTGGCCCACCCGCGCGGCCCAACTTACCTTTTTCTGAAAAAATTGGCAAAATTAGCATTCTGCGCATGCGCAGAGCGCTTTTTTGCCGAATTTTTTAAAATAAATTTTTCTGCGCATGTGCGGTAGCGTGCACGAAGAGAACCGGTAGCGAAGGTGAGTGGAACCCACCCCTGACTGGTAGTAAAGATAAGTAGAACCCCTCCTGGTTACAGACATATGTTAATGAAAGGGGGTTGGGGAGATAAACTGAACAAATTTAATGGGAAATACCCCAAAAGTAGCAAAATAAAAAAAGGGAAATAAAGAAAAGGACTATTAGGTTACTGACCTCCCTCCTTCTTTAAAGCAAATCGGCTTATTTGCAATATTTGTAGACATTTAGCCCCCTCAGAAGCCAGACTGTAAGTAATTACTGAATATTTGCCATGCTCTATGATATATTGTATATTTTGGGAACCATTCTTGCTTAAATATATGGTCAGCCTTGCCAGGAAGAATAAAAGTCCAGCCAGTAAAATATGTAGTAAATCACTGTTGACACAACACATTGAATTAAATGGACATCTATTCCAACAGTCTCCAACCTGAGGTCCAGAGGTGGGTTTCAGCAGGTTCTGACCAGTTCTGGAGAACCGGTAGTAGAAATTTTGAGTAGTTCGGAGAATCGGTAGTAAAAATTCTGACTGGCCATCTATTCTCTGCCTCCTGAATCCCAGCTGATTGGGAGGAAATGGGGATTTGGCAGTATCCTTCCCCTGGATTGGGGTGGGAATGGAGATTTTACAATATCGTTCCCCTGCCATGCCCACCAAGCCACACCCACAGAACCAGTAGTAAAAAAAATTGAAACCCACCACTGCTGAGGTCCTGTAGATTTCAGGGACTATTTATTGTTTATGCAGGCTAGAAGATGAGAAACCTTAATTGTCTACCCAGTGGTGGGATTCAAAATTATTCACTACCAGTTCTGTGGACATGGCTTGGTGGGCGTGGCCACGGGGTGTGACAGGCAGCACTTGGCCTTCTGCAGCCCCCCTGGGAGCAAAACCGGGCTGTCGGGGGGGTGCGCCGCCCCCTCTGCACCTGTTTTTGGGCCTAGGAGGCCTCCATGAAGCCTCCTGGGAGCTAAAACAGGTCACAGGGGGGATGCTCCACCCCCATGCCCCATTTTGGGTCTAGGAGGCCTCCTTGC
>JANHFM010005199.1:55108-67706 GCA_032468115.1 Grayia smithii | reverse complement strand
ACCAAACCAGACAGTTATAGAGGTGCAGATGACGGACTCAATGATTCCTCTGTAGAACTGTATCAGCAGCTCCTTGGTTCTAACAGAAATGATTCAAATATCCATAGGAAAGAAAGGACCCTAAGTAAAAGATCATCTGACTTCTAACAACTTGTTATCAAAAACAAATGCCTTTCAGTATTTCAGCATGTTCTGAAAGATTCTTTCCTTCTCCTTCTCCTTCTCCTTCTCCTTCTCCCTTCTCCTCCTCCTCCCCCTTCTCCTCCTTCTTGTCAACAAAGAAACTACTTATAGTTTAAAGTGCAATAAATCAGGACTGTAAGTTTATTACATTTATTGTAATATAATAGCTGTCTTACTCTCTTACAGTACCTGTGTAAAAGGCAAGCTTCAGTGCATTGGGGAAGTGAAACAACAAACAGGTACAATCACCATTTTATTCCCTGTTTTATTATGATGGATTTCCAGCCTGGCTCAAATCCAGCAAGGGAAATCTATGCCTATATCAAGCATAGTATTTAAGTGCAGTACTTTATGAACAAGTTTGCTATTTAATTTGTCATAATAGCTTTCCCCCCCCCACACACACACAAATCTAGCAATGGCACCATTAAATGGCAGGATTTGTAGAAACTTAATACCTGATTGGCTAATCTAGAAATAAACACCAAATTAGATCCAATACAGCTCCCACAAGAAGAGAATTCCTTGAATAAAGTTGTTGGCTCAAGATATTCTGGCAGCTGAGAGATCTGCAACTGATTTTTGCTGATTTCTCATTCCTCTGCAACATGCAGAATTCTGTTCTAGGATGTCCTCAACACTCCAAACCAGAATTGGGGGGCTGAGGAGGTTGCAAGGGAAGGAGGGCAGCCATTGAAGGCCCACAATCCAACCACTGTTTCTAAAACTTAAGTATGAATATTCATGTAGATCAGGGGTGGGTTCTACTTACCTCTACTACTGGTTCTAAAGGTGCATGCACTTCATGTGTGTCCGGCGCGCATGCATGCTTCGCGTGGGTGCGCACCAAACGGGCACTCCCACGCATGCGCAGAAGCTTTTTTGAGGGAAAAACCTCAAAAAAAGCTTCCTGCACATGTGCGCAAGCGTGCAGATCGGTAAGTACAGGCGTGTGGGGGGCAAGTCCGGGACGCGTAGAACCAGTTCGGTGACATCACAGCATCACCGCTACCTATTTGAGCGAACTGGACCAAACCGGGAGCAACTCACCACTGATGTAGATTTAATTTGTGTAATTCACAAGCAAATTGAAAACTTGATCAATTACTATACATTAATTTTATGATTATTAAGAGGCATTTTCCAACTTTGGGAAACACGATTCAAAACTAACAAACCTGAATAAAATAAGATTGTGATTCTTCTAACATGGAGTCCCATGTTAGTTGCAGCCATAAAATCTAAAATTTGGCATAATATAAATTGTCTTATTACCAAGATAAACTCTCAGACAGAATTTTTTTTCTTCCAGATTGTGATGCTCCTATGGTCTATTTTGATTGTGACAATGCCACAGCTAATGCTCATGGAGTTGAATGTCAGAAGAGCTGCCAGACACTTGATATGGGATGTGTAAGTATGGCTAGTTATAAGTGGGTCTGATTTTAATAACTTTTTCAGCTAGTGTGGGATTGTTTCCTGAGTGAAAATCCAGAATAGAAATTTAATAAATAAAACAGCATATTAATAACTGAAATTATCATCAGTTGAGTGAAGCTGTCTGCCAGCAGGTAATTGACAGTAATGAAAATTGTCTTTCTGTCTCCGAAAATGCCAGCACAACTTGGCACACTATCTTCCTATCACTAGAGGAAGATATTGCCAAATAGAAATCAGTCTGATAGGTCACAAGAGATGATGGTTAATGAAGTATCTAAAAGCCTTCTCAGATCTTTCTGGGAGAAAAGAGAACAAATTCTTATGATACTATAAACCTGTTTAACAAGCATGGCTTAGTCAAGATTCTGCACACTTCGATGTTTGATTCTATTAAGATGATTAAGCTTATGCCAAGTCACTGTCCAGAAATGCATACAAATAAAAATGTTGGCAGCCCTCTTCATATCCATGAAGGACCATGGTAGTGCATTGGCTAGAATGCAGTACTGCAAGCTATTTCTGCTGCCTGCTGGCTGCCTGCAATTTGCCAATTCGAATCTCACCAGGCTCAAGGTTGACTCAGTCTTCCATCCTTCTAAAGTCGGTAAAATGAGAACATATTGGGGCAATATGCTGATTCTGTAAACTGGTTAGAGAGGGCTGTAAAGCACTGTGAAGTGGTATATAAGTCCAAATGCTATTGCTATTGCTTTATCAAAATTCCTGGAGGAAAGGAAATTTGAAACACCAGTGTACAGATTAAAAATAGTAGGAAGAACTGGTGCTAATTTGAAAACATTTTTCCTTTGTATGATATCTTAGAAAGGTTATTTCTTGTTATACAGTTTTGTCAGGTAACACTTTTTGTTAATCTATTATTGCAGTACAGCGCACAGTGTGTCTCTGGTTGTGTATGTCCTGATCAGCTAGTGTCTGATGGCACAGGCAAATGTATACCTGCAGAAGAATGTCCATGCATTCACAATGAAGCCACATACAAACCAGGAGAAACTATCAAAAATAAATGTAATACTTGGTATGTATAAATTGATATAAAGTGGATTGCATCTATATTGCATCAATGCACCAATGCTGGAATTAAAAAAAAAATATTACTGGTTCTGTGGCATGGCTTTGTGGGCGTGGCTTGGTGGGCATGGCAGGAGAAGGATACTGTAAAATCTCCATTCCCTCCCTTCTCCGGGGAAGAATACTGTAAAATCACCAAGAGCCTCGGTGGTGCACTTAATTAGTGCTCTGGCTAAGTGCTCAGCTTAATTCCAGATGCCTGCCATTAGTGTTGGTTTGAATCTCACCAGGCTCAAGGTTGACTCAGCCTTCCATCATTTCGGGGTAGGTAAACTGAGGACCCAGATTGTTGGGGGCGATAAGCTGACTTTATAAAAATGCCACCTGGGGGGGGCAAAACCCCCCCAATAAGCAGCCATATACAAGGAATGAAGGAATTTGCTGAGCACATTGAGTTGTGCTTGAAATTGTAAGCCTCCCTGAGTCTCCGGAGAAGGGCGGGATATAAGTGGAAATAATTTTTAAAAAATCTCCATTCCCTCCCCACTCCAGAGAAAGGTTACTGTTAAATCCCCAATCAGCTGGGACTCGGGAGGCAGAGAATAGATGGGGCGGGCCCAGTCAGAGGTTGTATTTACTGGTTCTCTGAACTACTCAAAATTTCCACTACCAGTTCTCCAGAACTGGTCAGAACCTGCTCTATACCACATCTGCAATGCATGTCTATTAATATCTAGTATGTGTTTGGCTACCTAGCACATGCAAGAACCGAAAATGGATATGCTCTAATAAACCTTGTCTGGAAACTTGCTCAGTTTATGGAGATGGTCATTATATCACCTTTGATGACAAACGATACGCTTTCAATGGAATGTGTGAATACACACTGGTCCAGGTATTAAATCAATTTCTACTATCATAAATTTATAATTTTTTTAGCCTTGAGTCTCCATATTTGTATTCATAAAAACTTAATGCCACATTCTTTTTTTGCAGAATCAGTGTGGTAAAAATAAGATAAATGCAGACACTTTCCGGGTTATCACAGAGAATATCCCCTGCGGTTCTCTAGGGACTACCTGCTCAAAAGCCATTAAGGTGTTCACTGGGGTAAGTAACTTAGCAGAAGGTAAAAACATTATGACCTGTATTATGAACAAAACATGTAGACAAAGCAACAAAATATGTAATATGAAATCTTTATATAATAAATGGAAATCTTGAAATAGTATATGGTAAGCATAGGGCATTATATTTGCAAAACTATCCAAATGCCAGTCCAGAACTTGCCAATAATGGAAATCTCCAGCTGAAATTATTAGAAGTAGTGGCATTGATAGGTGGTGTGAGTGGTTTCTGTGTGTAGTGTGTCTTTGATCAATGTTGACTCCTGGTGACTGCCTGGAAAAATTCCTGCAGTTTTCTTAGGAAAGTTTTTAGGAAGTAGTTTGTCCTTTCATATATTCTAGGGATCAGAGAAAGTGATTGGCCCAAGGTCACCCAACTTCATACCTAGGATAGGACTAGTGTCAGGGTTCCAAATATGCTTCGTTGAAATAAAACCATCTCATCTTCAAGGTTCAAAGTCCATTTTATTCAACTAACAACCTCGCACATCCCAGTGAATTCCAAAAGTGAAAGCAATCCAGATGTCACCCCTCTTCTGTCCATTCACTCCTCCCCCCTCCTTGTCACGAGCACCAATTAATTCCTCCTTCATCTGCACGCCCTCCTCTTCCATCGGCCGATGCAATTAGTCATTCCGTTTATTACATAACCTTATTATGACTCACACAATTATGACTTATTATCACACAACCCCCTCCCCCTCCCCTTGAAGAACTGGCAGCCTGGAATGTAGCTAATATGATTTCCAAGGCTGACAGGTGTCCCCCCTTACAGACAAGTCGATTACCTGGAGAGAAACAAAGTGGTAAACATGCTTATAATGACGGTTCAATTCATCTTAGTTAACCTTCTAACCCCCTCTTCCCCCTCCCAGAGGACCCTTAGGCTTGTTTGGGAAATCCTGATGGAACCTATTGATTAATCTGTCCGCATGTACATCCCAACTCTTTACCCAAGTGGCTTCCGACAAGGGGTACCCCTTCCATAAGACTAAGTATTGCAATCGTCCTCTGTATAATCTGGAGTCCAGGATCTTTTCTATTTCATAATGGGTCTCCCCTTGTATTACTAGAGGAGGAGGAGGGGTCACAGGCCTAGGTCTTAGTCTGGAGTCTGTCACTGGCTTCAACAAGCTGCTATGAAATAATACTAATCTCTCCTCTTAGAGAACAAATAGAAGGCTATAAATGAGATCCCCAAGTCCTTCTGCCAATCCATACCATTTCCTCTAAGTACAGTGGTTAAAGGATCTATTTAAAAAAAGGGGAACGAGCCCTCCTTCTTCTCTTTGGCTTTTGGCACTTAGCAGTAGGTTGCTGAGCAGGCACACCATCTCCTTTGATTTTTGCTTGCTCTTTCCTGTCCCTTTCTGTTTTTGTGTTAGGTTTCTTAAGACTTATTCTAGGGACAGCAGCTACCTTGTTTCCCTGCATTGTTTTTATTGTGTTCCCCTACAACTTTTCTGGGAGGCCTTGGAGCTGAAAAGTGGGGTAGATAAATAAAAAATTGAAGCACTTTGGGTAATAATGAAAAAGAACTCATGGGCTCATCATTCAGACTCTTCCACGTTTTCTCCTCCTAGCCCCAATTGTAGTATGTTAATTCAGACTGTGTTTCTATTAACTGAACATTCTGCCTGTAATGGGCTGTAGTGCATAAGACCCTGTGTCCACTGTCAGGTAACATTAATAGGTCTTTTTTCATATGCTGACAACCTTCCCTTGGCGAGAGGAAAAGGGCTTGCACTCAGTCTCACCACCTGTCAAAACCAACAGGACTGATCAGCTGCACGTGCAGACCTGTCTTGCCCATTAGAACAAGAGATGCTGGATGCAAAAACACAGCCCATGGAAGCCACACCCACATCATCTTTTGTGTTTGCATCTGCTGATCATAGTAAGAAGTCAGCTTCTGCAACACGATTACTCTCACTAATTGGAGATAATCAAAGCATCAGTGTTGGGTAGTCATTTGTTGTAGCAGAGGATTATGCAATGTTACTGTTAGAGAAGCCATGTGAAGGGTTATTTGATGGGCTCCTCAGTGTCATGCTAAAGATTTAAAAGGATAATTTACCCCAAAACTGGCCTTGATTTAGAATTGACTTTAGAGTAGACCGATTTAAATTAAGTGTTACATTAGCTATGACCTTCAGTCTCAGATTTCATTGTACAGTAAAGCTGATAGGGAGCAGCTGCCTATGTAATTTGCTAATTGAAGTTATATTTGCAATATATTGTTTACTTTTGCTGAAATATTTTTGACTACATAATTTAGATCTAATTGCCTGGGAAGATAAGCCAATTTGTGCACCCATTTTAATTTTATTGGCTAAAACCTCATTTTTATAACTGTTAAACACTTTCCCTCCATTCTGTTATTTTAAGTAACTGGTGCCAGCATTCAGAAAACTGCAACTATTCTCTTAGCAAATTTTGCAAAGCCAGAATATACATTGAAATAAGAACAGTACTGCAATACACCAGAAAGTGGATACACTGCACATTAATGAGAGTTATTATTACATATTGGAATGATGATGGTGTGTGTGTGTGTGTGTGTGTGTGTGTATTCATGTTCATGAGCTTGTAATATATGTAGTCTAGAATCTATGCTGGAAGGTAAGATTTTCATCTGTAAACAATAAATAATGTATTTTTATATTTAGAGATTCAACTTCATTGGTTTATTGGAAAGACTTTGTAGAAGGGCCCCACTCGGTTGACAGGGGAGGGTGGGTGCAGTATCAAGTTATTCAGCCTGACTTGTGGCAACTCATTAGAAAGACCTATGGAAAAACATGCCTGCTTTTAAATCAATCTCTCCTCTCTCTCTCTCTCTCTCTCTCCCCCCCCCCTCTTTCTCCTGTAATGATGCAGTGGTTAGAATGTAGTATTGCAGGCTAACTGTGCTCACTCACACAGTTCGATCCTGATTTCCTCAAGGTTAACTCAGCCTTCCATCCTTCCAAGGTCGGTAAAATGAGGACCCAGATTGTTGAGGGTAATATGTTGAGGGTAATTTTGTAGACTACTTAAAGAGTGCTGTAAAGCACTAAGAAGTGGCCTCAAATTTCAGCTTTCTGGAGATCTAAAGAAGAAAGCCCTTGACTAAAGAGCATGGTCACTGCCCAAAATAAATCAATACTTACCAGCAGGGAGGAGCCTCTTTCCATGGAACAGACTTGGGCCTCCCTTTAACCTGTAGCCTGTTACAATTTCTCTGGTAAAAAATTGAAATTCTCTCTCAAAGACAAACTGATTTCAAAAGTGCATTATGAGTTCTGATTCATGCATTCAATTATTTTTTAAAAATATTATTTTATACTCTCAAAGTTCAGGCTCAACAGGTCTTCAGTTTTTATCATGTAACCTTGAAAAAACGAAAGAATCAAATTGGAGACAGATCATTCTCTTAAGAGAAACTCTTAACAGGTGGCTGTTAAGAGTTGACATTGTCTTGATGACTCATCATCATCTCATCATCATCATCATTATCATCATCTTGTTTCCTCACTATCCTCTTCTCATATTCTGAACTTTTGAAAGATCTTTAGTAATTCATCATTTCAAAGAATTACATTCACATCTTCAGTGTCATAGTTTGTGGCAAGTGACTTATTCTCAGGCAACAGCTAAATTTTTGACAAGGAACCTGTTCTGCACCTTTAACACTAAGAATCAATTCTTTCTAATTCATGAAGTATCCATATATTCTGCTTTATTTTTAGAAGGTCTGAGGTTGGGAAAAGAGGCTTTACTTATTCAAGACCTTTTAGTGAACCCTATTTGTTCTTTAAATACCTTCCTTCCTCCCTGTTAACATTTGCAAAACGGCAGCTTCTGCCAGAAGGCAAAAGGTATAGGATTATTAGTCCCTAAGAAATATGCTGCTTTTAATTTTCTGTTTAATTCAGGGGTGAAACTATATTAATACCCTATTTATAATTTCCCTATCCCAATTTTATGTTAAATCTAAATTGTAAAAATTAAATAAGTCTTGTGTTAAAAGCAAGAGATTGGAAAATGACATTCTGTTGTTAAGAATAGTCTCATGATTACATTTTTAGAATAATCACTGATAATTCCTGCCTTTCTTACAGCCTCTGTATATAAAATCTTAAAGAGTCTATCCAAAGAAATGTAATCACATTGTATGCTAAAATAATCTTTTCATTCTTCCCCAGTCAATCAAATCCAGAAGTTTATTTTCTCTTTTCTTCTTAGTAAAATTTTTATAATGATTTTCTATACTGTATTTAATATATTGTTCTTAAGTATAAACAGATTAGATTACTCAATAGATTAGATTATTATACTACTTAATATTTTAAAATATCAGTACTAGTTATAGAATTATTTTGATCCAGGAAGAATACATTTATTATTCTGTCTTCCTCCAGAAAAAGATGAGCCATTTAGCCAATTGTAAACTGAGAGGGAGATAATTTAAACCCTCATGTCCCCCCTTTTTAAGAGGCCCTCATTAGAGGACAATTCCAATAGGCTGCAACAAGACAGGCTAAACTTCCTAACACCCTCAGTCTGTCCTGCTGAGGAGATCTTATGTTGTAGGTCGAGGACTAAGCCCAATAACTGGAGGATGCAGGTAAGTTCAAAATAAGTCTTTCATTGAATACATTCAAATATAGACTTACATGGCTCTGATGCAGATCTGTTTCCTTTGCAGGTACATACAAAAAGCATGGAGTGAACCCAGGCATGAATTCTTATACCAAGGGGGTGGAGCCCAAGACAAAAGGTAAGTTCACATGCTTGTATACCTAAACATTTAACCCCTTAGTGCAGTTATACATTATTAGTTAGGTATTTCCATCTAACAAAAACATAGCAGCAAATAGACCAAGAAGATCAAATATTTCAAAACATCACTTGGAATTTGTTCAGATTGACCAAGCAATTATATTTTTGTTTTGAACAAAAGCAACAACAGGAAACTGTGCTATCAAGTTACTATGCAGACACAAATATATTTACCCAAAAGAAAGACAAATCTGTATTTAAGATTATGCTTAATCTTCAGAAGAGAAAATTAGACTGACACATCACATTTCCACTGTACTATATTCTGAAGAAGAGTTGGATGCAATTTATTTATTTTAAATACGAATATTATGTGTTGTATTTTGTAAAGATGTTTTTCTTAAAATGTCAAATGGGGCGAAATATTAATGATGGCAGTACATTTTTATGTATGTCCAGATAAATGATGATGGAATAAATGAAACAGTTTTACCAGTCAACAATTGATTCTTAGGTAGTTCCAGTGGCCTAGTCACTGACCATGAAAGTTAAAGCTGATTTTGTGAAATCAGTACCATGATCATAATAGCTTTGCTGAAAATGCATAGCTATATCTGACTATTTTGAATAAAGATGAGATTCAGCTGAATCCTGGATTTAAGTATGTTCCTCACCTCTCCCCAGGAAGCAGGTGGTGGCTCCACTGGTGGAAAATATTTGGGGACATCCCAGGCCACTGCAGCCATGAACCACTTGAAATCCTTGCACTTGAGATGCTTGCGAAGCTCTTTCTGGGCTGAAATATCACCAGTGGAAAGATGTCTGTATTCAGGTCGCCTCTGATAAACATATTCAGCAAACTCATCCATCCAAGTTTCTGCCACACGTTTCAGGTTCTGAACAACAAAAAGCAAGAGGCTTAGTTGATTTTCTACATTGTTCGCATGCAGAAAAATCTTTATTCCAAGTGATTGTTGTTATCTTTAATATACGCTAAAAGTTATCTTTGATATTCGCTAAAAGTTAAGAACATCATTCTCTTAAACAGATATAGATTGTTATGCATTAGCAAATAGTTTTTAAGCAAAGAGTGATAGCTTCTTAAACAACATCAGCAACAACACTCCTCCTTAATACAATTACTGAAAGGGGTTTAATTAACCAAATAACAGTAAAACCTCAATTAATGATTTCAATAGAATGCTATTACAAAGTCTACTTTCATTTGTTACTTAGTAAAAGAAAAATGTAATTGCTTTTCTGCATTGTTTGCAGGCAGAAAATTGTTAAACTTTAGATTAATTATTTAGAATTCAAACTGAATCATAATACATTATTTGAAGCTTAATTAATTAATTCAATAAATAAATAATTAAACTCTCACTTTCATCTTTCTTTTCGTGGTTTTAGTTTTGACCAACGGGTATTGTGCATTGTGTGGTATCCTTAGGGATACATTGGTGACTTATATTATGCAAAATGAGTTCTATTAAACAAGCTAATATTTGAACATTCTTGTTCCTGCAAACTTGAGCTGCAATTAGTTTTGAAATAATTAAAAACATTGGATGCAAAGATTGTGTAGCAAGAGCTTACCAGATTGATGCATTTATTAAAGAAACTGATTGAATAGGATCTCTAGGGATGGGTCAAAATAAACAAGTGGTAGAGATTAAGGGAAGAGACAGCAGATGTAAGGTTTTATTTGTTTATAAACACATGCATATATTTGAGTCAATTGACTCCTGATGGCTGCCAGAATTAGTCCCTGAAGTTTTCTTGACAAAAGATTTTGGAATTTTACCATTGTTGCCTTCTAATGGTTAAGAATGACATTAGACTTAGAGATCTCTTAAGGGAGAAACTTTTCTCTCAAGATATAAATGCAGATACAAAAGGGGATGAGTGGTGTGTGCATGAGGGAGAGAAAATGGAGGATTGTGATTAACTAGAATTAGTTAACTATGAAAAAGGTATCGCGACAAAGAATAAAGAGAAAAGGAAGCTTAGGAAAAAATAAAGAGTAGAAAAGAACTTAAATAAAACAATAGAAATATTGCCTCGGGAATAAAGCAAAGAATAAAAGAATGGAAACAGAGATATTCTTGCTCAGCAGAATTCTCCTCATAGTTCAAAGAGATGGAATAACTGCACTTAAGAGCATAAGGGACTAAGTGTATGAGAAAAGCAGCTAGCAAAATAAAGAGAGTGGAAAATGCCTTTCACTAAGACCAGAGAAAGGAAGGGGAAACAAAGCAACAACAGAGGCCATTCAATATGAAGTATGTTGTTGGTGTCTGCAAAGGCAGAGAAAGAAATGGAGAGATGACAGGTTTTTAATAAGTACAGTGCTTTTAAAATTGCCAACTACAGTTGAGTGAAGAGCTTCAAAAGTAACTTTGAAAAAGGAAGCAGATGCAAAATCTGTGTATAAAGGGACAGTACTTTGATCACTGCTTTCAACAACCCAAGCTCCTGTTTTCAAAAACAAGGCATTGATTTCTGTTATGTTACTTTTAGGTTTAAACATTCCAAGCAGAGAGAGACCTGCAAGTTCTGCTATATTACTTGATCATGGTGGTGTTCTGGGGAGGGATGAGCAAAGAATGCCAAGAGTGTATCGTAAGAGTACATACTTCCAAGTATGTACTCCAAGAAGGATTATTCCAAGTAGGATTATCCAATTCAACCCAGCTGACAGCAAAAGCAAGCATCTTTCCTGGGAGCAGTGTCACAGGAAGATGCTGGATGTGGATGATCACTTTAATTACAATCACAAATATATAATTTCACATTGTGAGGGAGAAGGTAATGATAAACCACTTCTGTATTTTACCAAGAAACCCATGTTCATAGATCAAAGAAAGTGACTGACAATATAGCATGATGGTCTGCTCAGGTCAGATGGTACTTAATATGCTACTGAGCAAAAGGTATGGATCTTTAAGAGTACTAATGGGGTTTATGGCAGGTTTCTGGACATCTAACTATGGTGCTGACAAATAAAAAATATATAGGGTTTTTTTCCCCTGCAAAAACAGTGGGATTCCAGTGGGAACATGGAACATAAGAATAAACATGAAAAAGTCACAGTGTAGATGAAATGAATCAACTATAAATTGATCTAAAGCATCAACAGAATTAAAGTGAAATTGAATATATTTAGTCAGAAAAGCATACTGTTTACTACTATGGACATGAAAAACAAAGAAGAAATGTTGTTGTTAGTTGTGAAGTTGTGTCCGACCCATTGCGACCTCATTATATGCAGTTAAGATATTGCACATAATCATCAGACTTCCAGGTCTCTGGTGGGAGACCCATAGTTGTGGAAGACATATGTGCTCCTGACATATTTTGAATTAAAATACTATATTTATGTATGTAAAGATATTTGTATATGGAAAAATGGTTAGACATACAACTGTGAAGGGTTAGACATTGCAATTTCATTTTAGCTTTAGTTATACTCTAGGAACACATATACATGATTTCCCATTCTTTGTGTGTGCAGCCTTACTTCCATGGCATCCTCAAAACTTCTGCACCTCTCAAAATTCCCTTCCAGCATGGGGGAGATGAGGAGAGTGAGAAGCTGAGTTTTATGGATTGCGTCTAAAATGTGCTCAGATGAATGTCAGACTTTTTGTTTCATAGTCAGCAGCTCATTCTACATAACTGTGTTAGGCTTCTATTGCTACAAGAAATAGTTGATATATTGGGACTCTTTCACCTACCAGCTGAGATCATTACCTCATTCTGTCAAATGAAAAAACTGGCCATGGTTAAATAATTTATCTAATGTGGAGTTCAACTGTAAGCTGAAAGAAGCAATGCTAAAACAGAAGTTAAATGTAATAGCTGCTGGGGATTTTTCCCTATCCCTGTCTTACCTCCCATTAAATAAGTTCCACTTTCATAGTTGCTGCAGCTGTTGCTGTTAGGTTTCCAGCCGTCCGCTTATCTCCATCATAGAAAAATAAGTCCAACTCACGTTCAAAGTTCAAATCCTTTATTCCCGTACCTGCTGGCACTCCCTAGGCACTTCCAAAACT
>JANHFM010005199.1:24484-36000 GCA_032468115.1 Grayia smithii | reverse complement strand
TTCTCTGAACTGCTCAAAATTTCTGCTACCGGTTCTCCAGAACCTGTCAGAACCTGCTGGATTTCACCCCTGCATCAAAATCAATGCTAATAATGATATGCTAAACATGAAAGGAGTGATGTACAGTGATTCTAGGATGGCCACAACCTCTAGATGTGCTGCTTTGCTGTGATTTTGATGAGGGGCAGTGTCTAGATAATGTGACAGCTCATGAAAAATGCAGAGGCACCAGACAGACAATGGGGCTCACATATGGAAGGGAAAGGAAGACACTGTAGTGGACTTGGAGGATGAGCCCAAATAATGATTTAGCTTCAGTCCAAAAGAGCAGCAGGAGCAAGAAGCTGATCACCTGTTCCTTCTCAGAGCCCTTCGGAGGCAATGGGAATTAAGGGCTAAGCAGCTGATTCAGCCAATGACACAACATCTGTTTGCATCTTATATAATTCATGAGCAAGACTGACTCAATTTTGAGGGAGTTCTTGAGAAGGGCAGCAATATTCCAATGGTGGTCTCTCAGACACTGTTATAATTTCTCCCAATGTTTCCAAAGAGGTCTTGTCTGGGGTTGAAGAAAATATTAACATTAGACTAATCACCACCATTTTAACTTTGATTGGTCTCTTTGTGGGGAAATTAGACAAAGCAAGGTATTGAAAAGGGTACCAGAAAGTTAAGAAACAACCCCAAATGTGGCAATTGTCCAAAGCCATGAAATGCTTAAAATACAACTGTTTTACCCTTAATGCTGCAAATCTGCTAAAAAGGATGGCTTCATAAACCTGAACCATATTATGAATAGGCTACAACCATACTAAGAATAGGCTACATACCACAATAGGCTAACATCATTAAACTCTGGTTTCATTGTCAGTGGTGGGCTGCTCCCGGTTCTGTCCGGTTCTTAGAACTGGTAGTAAAACTGGTGGGAGGCTCCACCCACCCACCTCAATGTCATCATGGGGCGATCTGTGCAAGTGCAGAAGCATGCACGCATGTGCTCGTACTCCCATTGCGAACCAGTAGTAAAGGTAAGTGGAACCCACCCCTGTTCATTGTATACTAAACTAAATAAAGCACTCCTTGTGAAGTGCTGACAGCTCTCCCAAACCATCAGTGTAATAGCTTTTCATCATAGATTCCTTATGTCTGCATAGATGAAACAAATTCTGGATATTTTCTACCAGTAACTAAAGTTAATGAACACTAAACTAAATTGGCAGACAGAACTTCCAGGTGTAAAGGTGTATTTTTCAGGGGCAGATTTAGTCCTAAATCAGTGGTAAAATGAAGGTTGTATGGAATCATTGACCAGCTAAAACATCCTTATTGAATTTCTGATCCTCTCCATCATAGCAGGCCCCAACAAAAAGGTCAAAGGTCCCTCAAGCTTCCCTAGAGACAGCCCCAGGAAGAAGCAGCCTAAATGGCATCTATCGATTTAGCAGATAGATTGAGCCCCTGCTGTGATTAATTTTGGACCAAAAGCACCTGCTGTAGTAAAGCAATAGGTCAAGGTTTCAAAGTTGTATTGGCTAGAGCCACAGCTGCTTTTTAAGGGGCATGCTAGGCTCTTTAAAAGGCCAGTGAAGGATTGCAGCTTGTTAAAGACTTTTCAGGGCTGCTAATATTTGCCCACCGAACCAGCCTTATTCTGCTACAGAGCTTCTCTAATGGCAGCTTAATAGCACAATCATGTGGATCGAGCAGAAGTTATTGGATTGATTCTCTGATGGATGAGGAAATCATGACCACTCTGGCCTTGTTGCTCACTGTTCACTGCATGGCTTTGGAACGCACCATACTGACCGCAGCATTTAGTTTCATAATTCTGGTATTCTAGTGCTCTGGAGGCACCCATTTACTCATGTATGTTGATGTTTGTTATATTCATTGGATAATTTTGCCTTTACACTCTACTCAATAAGTAGACGGAGGGATCAACACATTTTACCTTTACAACAACCCTATGAAGTATGTGGTTTTTGGAGTACAGATGGGGGAAACATTTTGCATATAATTAAGCATCTGTACAGACAAACCCCCTTCATGGGTCAACTGCCTTGTCATGGCGAAGGGGCTTGTGTAGCTCAATGAAGCTATGAGCTATGCCTGTGATGGCGAACTTATGGTATGCGTGCCACAGGTGGCACAGAGTGTCCTCTCTGCGGGCACGCAAGATGTTGCCCCAGCTCAGCTCTGTCATGCATGCACACGCACCTCCCACCGGCCAGCTGGTTTTCGGGTCTCTGCCATGCATGCGTGGAGTTGTGCAAGCATGAGGCAGGGTATATGCATGGAGGTCATGCACACATGCGCGGTGGAGCAGGGTGCACATGGGGGGATTTACACGGGAATGCATGGGAAGGCAGGGTGTATGGGGGGGTGTTGTGCATGCATTGCACTATGGGTGTGTGCACATGCGTGCGGACTTTTGGCACTCGATGCCAAAAAGGTTAGCCATCACTGAGCTGGTGGCCAGGTCATAGCAGAGAGCTCTGACAAAATGTGATCCACTGGAGAAGGAAATGGCAACCAACTCCAGTATCTTTGCCATGAAAACCCCATAGACAGTACCAAAGGGCAAAAGAAGGCCAGATCCTGAAGATGAAACTCAAATACTTTGGCCACCTAATGAGAAGGAAGTACTCACTGGAGAAGAGCCTAATGCTGGAAACGATTGAGGGCAAAAGAAGGGGACAACGAGATGGCTGGATGCAGTAGGCGTGAGCTTAAATGGACTCCGGCGGATGGTAGAGGACAGGAAGATCTGCTTTTTAGGCTGTGCAGCTGCTGACTAGAGTCTGAACCAGGAGTGGGTTCTACTTACCTTTGCTACTGGTTCTGTAGGTGCACGCGCTTTGCGCGTGGTCAGAGCGCGCGGAGTGCATGTTCGGCGCACATGCGCTTTGTACGCGTACTGAACAGGCGCTCCTGCACATGCACAGCTTTTTTAAGCAAAAAAAGCTCAAAAAAAGCTTCCTGCGCATGCACGCAAGCACGCTCTGTGCGCTGCGCGCAGGGACAGGTAAGTATGGGCGCGCGGGGGGGCTTCAGTCTGGGACTGTTAGAACCGGTTCGGTGACATCACAGCATCACCGCTACCTATTCTACAGAACCGGACCGAGCCGGGAGCAACCCACCACTGGTCTGAACCACTGGGTAAAATTAAGAGAATGTACAAATAAATAAATAATATATATGTATGATCTAAGGGTACATGCATACTGTGTAAGAATCATAAGTGAACCTTTCAGACGACATTGAGACTGTACTTTCTCTTTTTTTCTTTAAAGTTTTTTATTGAATATTCAATTTAAAAACATTAGACATGGTACGACGTGTCTGGTACAAACTTTTCTAACACTTTTCCTTATGTACAGAATATAACGTCATGCTTATTCCATATATACTTTTTGTACATTCAATCAGAATCCAATTGCATATATACTCCCTTCATATCTATTCACTCTCAAAAAATAATACAACAACAACAACAACAACAATAATAGACTCAGTGGTGGGTTGCCCCCGGTTCGGTCCGGTTCGCGTGATCCAGTAGTGGTGACGCTGTGACATCACCAAACCAGTTATACGCGTCCTGCACCACGCCCCCCCTGCATGCCCGTACTTACCGGCCCGGGCGTGGAGCGCGTGGAGCGCGTGGAGCGCGCTTGCGCGCATACGCAGAAAACTTTTTTTCACCTTTTTTGGCCAAAAAAGCAAAGCACGCGCACGCACTGGACACGCGCATAGTGTGTGCACCTTTAGAACCGGCAGGACAGGTATGTAGAACCCACCCCTGAATAGACTGTATTATGAAACTGTACTTTCAATGTTTAGAAAGTCACTTCTTATTAAATCTGTCTTCTGGAGTGCAGTGGACTTCACCTAGAAAGAGAATATTTATCACAAACACAAAGAAGAAAAGAGTAAACGTTTCCCACTGACTTTTCATATGCTAATTTGAATGAAGAGAGGTCTGTTTAAAAACCATAAGTAAAATTTGAAGAGGAATAAATTCCCACAATGGGAAGAAAGGAAGTTTTCTAGAAGGTCTTTGCAGATCAGAGGTGACTGATGCTTGGTTTCTAACAAGCAAACAAAGAAACCCGAGCCTGCTGTCATTTGGTGACAAGGCCTCTCTGGTTACACTCTAAACTGCACTCTGAACGGCAGCAGTACGATTCAGCTCAGATGAATGCAGTGCCATTTCCACTACAGGAGGAAGCTGGAGGAAAGGAGGTTGTTCTGAAACCTAGAAATGGTAGACATAGGACATCCAGCATGGTAGGAAAGAGCAAATTGAAGTTCCTAACAAAACGGCTGCTCAGGGAATACTTTAATAATGGTTATCTCTGTACAACAGCTGCTGGCTTGATTTTCTGGCATTATTTTCTCTTCCTGCAGGAAGTAGAACCATGGCAGACTGGACAAGTAGCGTGAAAGTTGAAAACAATAAAGATGTGGACTCTATACTAATGAGGCAGCAGGATTCCCCCTCCCCCAAATATATTCCTCAATGCATGTTTGACAGTCTGTTGTAGTTGATATATAACATTTCATAAATGTAAAGGCATTTCAACATAACTAATGGAAAATGCCCACCTTATGTTGCTTTATCTGACATGAAAAGCAAGTCTGAACATCGTGTGTCCAAAATAACTGGAGCTATTTTGAGCCTCCTAACATCATTGAGGTAGGAGTTTGCTCCAGGCAAGTTTAAAATGTGTGGACTTTGATTCCCAGACTTTACTCCAGCCAGCATACTGGGGTTCACATATCTTACAATTATCAAGTTTGAAAAACACAGCTCTAGACAGAAAAGGAGGCTTCTCCCTACAGCTGCCAGGTTTGGGGGTTTGGCAGGTTTGCCAGCTTTGGGGGTTAGAAGGACTAGATTCACCCAGCTGTTGTGTGCAGGTGAACAACTGGTCCAATTGCTATCAGCCACTATATAAACATTTAATATCCTTGCAATTTAGGCTTCCTTTAGAAATTATAGACTCTGTAAGTTGAGTTTTCACCGCTATCATCATAACTGATTACAATATATATATATATATATATATACAGACCTTTTCTGAATGTACCAGCAGGCAAATGAGTACTTTTAAGTCCATGTCAAAAAATATCATTTTCAGAATCACAATGGTAAATTATCAGCAGCTGGCAGCTCAGAAAGATATTCTTCCTAAGCCTCCCAAGGCAGGAGAGGATCGTAGGAGAAATGAGGCCACACTGATCCAATTTGTAGTTACTCCCTCTATGCAGTAATGACTCCATGGCATCATTCTAGTCTAAATCTTTGGAGAATGACGAAGACGAGTCCTCAGAAGTATGAGTCACAAGCATTTTCCTTGGGGATTCATTTCCAGCTTGGATTGCATCATGGGCCTGTTTGCTGAGCCATATCTGTGGTAAGGGCAGGTCTGGGCTCAGGTGGGGAGACACAGAACTTCTTTGAATTCATAAGAGAGCAAGTTGTATTTGGGGTCAGGGATTGAATAAGTGGGGAAGGCCAAATTCAGTTTCCAAACTTGATCAGATTTGTTCTACTTCTGTAAAAAATTGAGAATACCTTATCTCCGCTGAGATCTTTTTTTCATGAGTTGATGGTACCAACTTGGCTATATAAGGCCAGCCCTCAGCTTGAGCATTAGAAATAGGTAGACAAAGGCATCTCCGTCACAAAGAATCTGGTGTAAGTAGTACCATACAACATAGCTTCCAGCATTTAATACTTCATGACAGAAAATGTTATTATTGTATATAAATAAATTAAATATAATAAAAATGACTAAAATAAAATATTGCCATCTGGTAAAAATATTTGAGGTCTGAGTTGATTTTGATATATATGTCAAAATCATATTCTAGGGGTGTTTTTTGTGTGTGTCTATTTACACTCACATCCACACCCACACATTGCTATGCCTCATCCCATTAAGAAGGCCCTAAAAGCTAGGCATAATTACTTTAACAATTGGTTAGTGTTTTTCACCTTATAGTAACTCTTTAAAGTAGGCAACTGCAGCTTCCTGTTGCCAACACTCCTTTCTAGCCCTCCAGGACTCTCCTCCACTGTGGCATAGAAGGATGTTCAATGTTTCTAGGTGGCCCAGCAGGCCAATGCAGTACCCTAACTTGGCCACCTGCTTTCACCTGGAAGTAGCCAATGCATTTTTAGTAAAGTTCCCATCAATTTGCTTGAATAATTGCAAGCTTTGGATATTCTAAGAAACGGTTGTGAGCTCTTTAATGAGGAAGCGATCTACTTTGTGGCTTTAGAATGAGAAGGAACAAGGAGATGAGGGTGCGGCAGGACAAGGAAACAACAATGAACTAATAGCCAGCCATCAACACCCCAATTAACAGCTAAAAGCCACACACAACCATAAATACAAGAGTCCAAAAGCTTGGAAGTTCTGGTCTCAGTGATCAACTTAGATTAGATCCTGCAACATTATCCTGGGGCATGTATATTTGCCTACATATATTCCCCTCTAATGGTCTTGAGGAAAGTCTATGAGTGAGCTCAGGTCATCCATTGGCTGGAAAAATCAGGGTTCAATCCTTGAACCTTCATTATGTTATTGGCTAGTCTTGCCTATTTCATAGGCAGAGGCATCCACAGAGATTCTCAACTGGTACCCAATGCCCTATAAGAAGAATTGTGCCACTGCACTGTGATGTTGCATCAGATCCTACAAATGCCTCTGTAGGGTAAGAGTAAGCCTCAAGTTATGTGGTTATGCTGTACAGAAGAGTTATGGGAAACACTGTGGATGCAAGATGGAATACAAATGAGAGGAAGAACATGAATCATCAAGTTGCTCGCAATTTGCTATTTAAAAGGTTCATTTCAACAAATGGTTTTTAACACAATGGAACAAAAATGGTAACAATTTTGTTACAATTTTGTTACATCCAACGTACATTTAGTAGTACCTACAAATGCCTGCACATTTTCAAAGGCCTGAGAAGATAGAAGAGGAAAACAAATGAATACATTAAATACAGTAAAAAGTAAAAGTAAAGGTTCCCCTCACACATATGTGCTAGGGGGCGGTGCTTATTTCCATTTCAAAGCCGCTGTCCGAAGATGTCTCCGTGGTCATGTGGCCAGCATGACTAAAGGCCAAAAGCACATGGAATGCTGTTACCTTCCCACCAAAGGTGGTCCCTATTTTTCTACTTGCATTTTTTATGTGCTTTTGAACTGCTAGGTTAGCAGAAGCTGGGACAAGTAACGGGAGTTCACCCCGTTATGCGGCACTAGGGATTCGAACCACTGAACTGCTGACCTTTCGATAGACAAGCTCAGCATCTTAGCTACTGAGCCACCGCATCCCATTTAATATGTTATTAATGGGCCCACTTAAAATGTTGAAATCTGTCTACTTATGAATGGTTGCTAAACATCTCTTGTGATGCTGGATGGCTAGACCACGTGAAGCATTGGTCTGACCCAGCAAAGCTTCTTACATCAGAGATTGTGCTAGCTGGACCTTCCTTGGCAAGGATTTCCACAATATTTGAGAAGACCCATCCTCAAAGGTCTTCTTTCATGCCCATTCCATATTTGTTTCAAATGTTGATGGGCTGTGAAGAAGAACTTCCATCAAAACAGACACACATAGAGGAATAACTTTTGTATTAAACTGTACTAGAAAAAAAAGAAAAGGGAGTTTCATGCCAAAAATCTTCTTGGATTGTTTAGAAGCAGTGAAAGTTTTGCAACATCTTAATAAATGGATCTTGTGATGCATTATAATCATTTGAAAAATGAATTTCAAGAGCCTAAATAATTAAGGCTCTTATCAACGTCACACATTTATATTTATTTATTATTAAATTTATATTTCACGCAACTTGCTGATTGTGCGAATGCAATAATTTGTAGGCTTTTAAAAAAAAAAATGTTATGACCTGCAAGGAGATTAAGATGCACTGAGATTTTAGGAATTGGAGAGACGTTAATTTTCATTCCTACACATTATCCCTTGAAGTTGCTGTTTTGCATACAAGAGAAGTAGTTGGGGCAATGGGTGATCAAAGGTACAGTGGGCCCTATCCTACATTTCAAAGAAAAGGCTGCAGTAAATGGAACAAGGAGAAAATCTGCATTCATGGGGCAAAGAGGATTGAGACATCCTTTCTTAAAACAATTTTAAACAGTTAAAGCTCGTTTAAGGCTTTCAGTACCATGTTGATTTGTTTTCTGCTCACAGCAGTGGGAAGCTTTACTATAACTCTTCAGCCGTTGTAGTTGGAAGGAGTTCATGGTCCACAAGTTGCCAATTGCAGGCCTCCCTCCTATAGTTTATAACTTCTCCATATGAGTGGTAATTCGGGATTCCAGACTTTATGCTTCTAAAGGGGGTGATAAATGTTTCCCTTTTGCTTACTGCTTATCCTCCTTGCAGCTCTGTGTGTGTATTAAAAAAAATAATTCCTCATTTATTTATAAGATTTATAAGGCTGCCCAAGTCAAACTGCCAGTGTCTCTGGGCAGCATACAGCAAAAAAAAACTCCCCTAACAAAGTAAAACATCCCCTTATCTATATAACATTAGATGTCAACAGTACACTGTGATATATATATTGTGATATATACGGTATATTGTGATATATATCCCCCCCCAACAATAATCCTGTATAGTGGGTTGGGTTGGACTGAGAGAGAGTGACTGGTGCAAAGTCACCGAGCTGGCTTTTATGCTTATGTTGATACTAGAACTCACAGCAAAGACTGTATCACATATTTTGTTGGGTTGGGCTGGGTAGGGTTGGATTGAGTGGGTTGGGTTGGGCTGGGTTAGGCTGGGCTGAGAGGCAGTGACTGGCCCAAAGATACCCAGTCAGCTTCCATGCCTAAGGCGGGACTACAACTCACATTCTCCTAGTTTCTAGGCAAGCACCTGAACCACTACACCAAATAGCAGCAATGGAGACACTAAATCTAAAAAGTTATATCTCATTCTGTAAAATATTACGGAGACCAATTAGAAATTATTGCACATGTGTGCACATCTTATGATTTTCTGTATAAAAATGCATTTCTAAATGGCTTCAGGGTAACAAACCTATATTACTTCCTGAGGAGTTTTAAATAAAGAGCATGGAGCCTGATCAGTTTAAAGGGTCACTTTGTAAAAGGAAATTAACATTCATCTGAAAAGCTTGAACCCTAAGTAAATCTTTTATGAGCCCAAATAAAGATAATTGGTATACACAAGAGCTCACTACAGCTTGCATAAAGTTAGTGGTTGCTAGAATACTGAGATGTCCTCATAACTATTATTTCCAATGCTGAATGGTGATTTAATTTTAGATTATTGGCTTGCACTGGCTTCCAGCTTCTGTTCAGGTGCAAATCAAAGTGTTGATTATCACATTTAAGTCTCTACATGGCATGGGGCCAGGACTGCCTCTCCCTGAGGGTATCTGCTCACCCACCCAAGTGGGCATGCTCTAAGTCCCCTCCCTTAAATATTGCCATCTAGGTGGCTTAGGAAATGTGTCTTTTCTATAGCTCTGCCAAAGACCCTTCCCCTAGCAATCCAGTGTGCCTCCCATCCATTTAGCCTTTCCAAAGGTTACAAAGAATTCAATGTCGTCCCCCACCCTGGTGCTGGGTTAGAATGACAGTGTTTGGGCTTTATTGTTGGGAACATTCCAGAAGGATGGCTGAGGTGTTTGTTTTATGGGGTTTTATTTTTTGAGGAGGAGGGTATTATGAACTACCCAGAGTTTTGCTCTAAGATAGGTAGCTATACAAATATTTTAAATAAATAAAGCCTTGATGTTTTATCTGTTCTTAGGGAGAAAGATTGAGTTGCTTAGATTCATTGTGACACTGTCCACAGTGAATAAGTCAATTCACTTAAAAGTACATTAATTTTATTTTCAAAGAAATATTTTATTTTATGATGTCCGGAATGTTCTTTCTGTGTGAAAAGGATGTGGAATGCCTCTTCTATGATGTTTGTTTAAGTGTATCTTCTGCATTTTTAAAGTATGGGGTTTTAAATGATAAATTAGAAACTGACATTCTAACCATGATTTTCTGACACATTTATGGTATATTTGTGCTTTACCACTCAGCCAAGTTTATCTGCTTCTCCACATTAAGACAATTATATTTTTTAAGATACAGTGGCTGACCCCATAAAAGAACTATAAAGAGTTATTCTGATCTCCTCTGCCTTGCAGCTTCCAAGGAGAAATAAGTAGTATGAAATGTTATGCTTGGGAATCCTTGATTTTGCTTTGAGATTTGAAATCGCTCAGATGTGCAGTGTTCTCTTTCCTATTTTTTAATTACTACGAACTCATTTTTTAAAAATGTATTGCCATCCCTTGGATGCTCAATGGGTATGTCTGCTTAATGGGTTATATAAAACTACTGCAATTTGTACCTTTAAATTTTGTGGTGACTTTTTGCAACCATATGGATAAATTTTCTCTATGATGTCTGGGATTTTTGAGTGGAATTTATTCACTTCTCTACTAATTTTTCCTCTCCTTATCTTCAGGAGCCAAGTAATTCTATCCTGGAACAACTAGGTTACTTCATGCTTAAAGGCCTGTTTGGTTATGCTTCTTCTCTTTGTCTGATCTGTCTGGTCAATGACTCCGGGCAACTACTTTCCCCCTTATTCTGTTCTAATTTACTCTGTACTGTGGATGAGAACAATATGGGCTGGCCTAGCTTGTCATATTAGTACACACACACACACACACACACACACACACACACACACAAACCCACATATTTGTTTCAAAGTCCTTGTGTTGACAACCTCAGAGTTTTTCCTACACCGTTATTTATCCTTGATAGGTATGATTGAACTGAGCTGCCACAGAAGGACCATTTCTCCTTACTTCTTCCATTACTGTGTTTTGTTTTGCCGCAGAGCTCCTCGAGGGCAGTATTGCTTCTTTTTGTTCTTTATTTGAAACTGCCAAGAGATTGTGCCTAAATTACAAAGTAGGGATCCCTTTTGAATAGGAAGAACAAATTGAAGACTCATAAAAGAAAACCCTTAATCTTGCAACCAAAGGGAATTGATACTTGCTTTCAATGTACCACTTTTGGTAAGAGGGGCGTTGATTAATATTGGTATTAATGGTATCAATGGTAATAATTGGCATTGATGGGTATGGTATGGGTTGCACTGTGCTGTTCAAGACAAGCTGTGTCATTTTTAGTACCAACTCACGGGTTTTCAAATATTCCTCAATATGCATAAGAGTATATGTGAATGCTTAACTTATCATACCAATGTCTGCACTTGGCAAAATTCCCATTTTTCATTTTATTTCCCGAGTTGTATCTTGATTACTCCATTCCACAATATTAATGGTTAATGGCAAAATATTTGGGGATATATGGATTAGAACTGAACATGCTGATTGAATTATTACAGGTCAAGCAAAAAAGAAAGAAAGAAAGAAAGAAAGAAAGAAAGAAAGAAAGAAAGAAAGAAAGAAAGAAAGAAAGAAAGAAA
>JANHFM010005197.1:52139-62347 GCA_032468115.1 Grayia smithii | reverse complement strand
ATCAAAACACAGGCCTCCTTTCTAAAATATATTTCAAAAACATTCCTCTTCTTAATATTTAAAATTTCCATCAGTGTAAATAAACTCTCAGCCGCCATTTCAAATCCTTCCTTTGTTCTATTTATTTATTTAATTCCCCCTTCCTGTCTCCTCCCGTAAATCTAGTATCTAAACTTCTTTTTTAAAAAAACAAACAAAAATAAACCATCACAAAAAATAAAGGGGATCTTTCTTTTCTTCTTAAAAAAAAAATTTCCTAACTTTTAATTCTAAAAAAAGACAAAAATTGAGCAAAGTAAAAAAGGAGAAAAAGAAAGCAAAAATTAGTTTCTTAAAAAATTCTCAGTTCCAAGTCCGTCGCCATTTCCCTGTCCACTTCAGCACCCTCTAACAACTAAATAAAAAGAAAAAAAAAACCACTTATGAGTTAAAAAATTCACCAGCCAGAAAAAATACTTGCGATTAGATAGTCCGTTTTAGTTCCATTTGTATTGCAATTCAAACCTTAAATCTTCTTTTTTTCCCCCTCTACAACAGCATGCCCTGGTGCCTAGTCCTGCCACAGCAGGCAGGCAATGCCACTCGGAGCTGTTCCCCGGCCTCCAGGGGGCTCCCCGTTTGACCCCGGATTTCGAATGATCCAGAGGTCTGGGGGACACCGACCCTCGACCGGGACGCTCGCTGACCCCTCTTCACCTGAGGGGTCAGCTTTATGCCGGTGGGGGCGGCCGTTGTACGCCGACCCCCCGACATTTACAAGCAGCGGTGCTGGCGGCTCTCAATGGAGCCGTCTTCAGCACCAGAAGTCAAACCGGAAGTCCGTTTCCACCCACTTTTTGGGGAGGAAAAAGTGTGTCTTATACTCTGAAAAATACGGTAAGTACTGTAAGTTCTGGGGACTACATGGCATGTTCACACAAAGGGGGCTGTCTGCTTCTAAGACATATTTCATTTTCTCAGTCTAATCAACTGCCTGATATTTTCTGGTAGCCTTCCTCCTAAGTTAGATCTTTACAGACCTTCACTGATCTTGGAAGTTAATAAAGGTTGACCCTGGTTAGTGCATGGATGAAAATTCTAGAGCAGTGTTTCTCAACCTTGGCCAATGGAAGATGTGTGGACTTCAACTCCCAGAATTCCCCAGCCAGCAGAGCTTGGCAGATTTGGAAAATAAAACAAAAACAAACCCTCCCTGAAGACAGCAAATGGATCTTGCCAAGAGAACTGCATGGATACAGTAATTAGAAGTCAACTTGTCTCAAGGACGTCTATTAGTCTATTGCCATGAGTCAGTTTGGAAATTGGTTATATAGATTTGACTAATCATTTTCATTTTTACTAAATAATCCACTTATAATGGTATATATTAAATGATTGCAAGTTAATTTATAACATTAGATCATCTGAGGCTGCAAGTAATTTGTCCAATTAGTACAGTATGATTACTTGAGGCAGAAATTAGAGTTAATCACTAGATATTCCAGCAAAAGTGATTGTGTTTTTTGATACTGCTCCTTAACAACAACAAAACTTCAAAAAGGCTGCATATAACCACCTAGCATTTTCTTTTCTTATATGATTATTCCAGTTGCTGTTATGGTGATTTGGATTGTAGCCAAGCAATTAAGAATGCAAATAATGCTTGTATACAAATATATTTATAAATATTAATACTGCAAGGGAGAAAAAAGAATAGAGAAAATTATAGTTCTCTATTAATAGCAACATATGGCATTAGAGATTCAGTAAACTAGGTCCAATTAAGTAACACTTTAAATATTTGCTGAGATAAAAGTCATTATAAGCCTTTTATAGGGGACTGTTCTTCAGTCAGTTTTACATTTTGATAGGCTATTATTTTAATTGCAGTAAACCAAAATTTTGGTATCATAATTGGTTCTGTGACAATAAAATGGTTCCTTCTGCTTTTAATAATTTTCATTTTTTAAAATTTTCTAAACCAGCTGTTATAATTTGCAGTATCTAATTATACTAATGCAAGTACTTTTGAAATGTAACCCTGAAGGTTGGTTTTGTTTACATCAAGTGCTGGTTCAACGCTGAGCTTCTCTAAAAGTATCTAGCTATGAATTCCAAACAAAACCCCCTTGTATTAAAGAAATCAGCTTTGTTCTTGTGATAAATCTAACCTGTCTCTTGTATTCATAATTTGGAGACTTTTTTCAAGGGACAAGAGCTCATTGTTATCACCGTGGTCATGCACACAGTTATATAACATATATATGCCATCATTATATAACATACTTTATTGCACAAATATAGAAATTTGAAAAACATATGCATAAAGATACAATACTAGCTTTAAAAGTATTCAAAGAGAGGACTTCCAATACACCAGCTCATTTAACCTTTTTCATTTTAGAAACATTATACTTTCCTAAAACTTTATACTTTCCTAAGTCTCTTTACAATCCAGATTTCTAATTCTCTCTAGCAGTATTAATACTTCATCACCACCAAAAGAAGAGTCTTCTTTTTCTTAAAAACAAACCAGGGGCTCTTTTTTACTTTAATACTTTTTCCAGTTTTAATAATACACGCACACACCATAAATGGGCAATGAAATACTCATAAAAGGATAGCAAAAAGTTTCTGCTTCAGATGGCCTGTTTTTATAAATTATGCATTGCCTTTATGCATTGTTATCTCTCTCTCTGTATTCTCTGCTCTCTTTGCTTTCATTTCTCCAACAGCTACATTAAGTTTTCAGGCAATGTCCCTGCAAGTCAAACTCATTTATTGCCAAGTAAGGCTTGAATAAAATTCTACAAGGTCCAATGTCAGATATATCCGATAGGCACAAAAAGTACAAACCAGCCAACTACTAAAAATGGCAGTCACCACATGAACCACGTTCCTGTTTCATTTAACTCCTTACTCAGCGAAAGAATATGAAACTCTTCCAATGTTTGGAATCTGCAAAATTTACATAACTTACAGATGTTCTCATCTACCCCATAACTGTGGATTTTGAATTGTATCCAATAGCAGAGTTGAAATACAGAATGGTAAGATGTACAGATCATACCACCAGAACCAGAAGTTTAGTCTGCTGAGGTTTCAGACTCACGCTGGAGCCCATTGTCAGAAAACTTCTCTGTCGCCAGAATTTGTGACATATTCTAGTGAGAGAGAGCTCATGAGAATGGGCTCCAGCATGTGTGCAAAAGCTCAGAAGACTAAACCTCTGGTCCAGGTGACCAACCCAGACTGGATCCTGCAACTTTGGGACACGTATATTTGCCCTCATTCATACAAATCATTCTTCTCTAACTTGCCATCACTGAATAGACCTGAGATGGCAAACCTATGGCACTCGTGCCAGAGGTGGCACACAGAGCCCTCGCTGCTGGCATGCGTGCCGTCGCCCCAGGTCAAGTCTCCATGGCATTTCTTTTGTGACCTGTTTCCTGCAAACAACGAAACAGAAGGTCACGAAAGGAAAAGATCTTACCTCTTGCCATGCTGCCGGTGTTGGGACGCCCTGCTTCCCACCGGCCAGCTGGTCTTCGGATCTCTGTAGTGCATGTGCGCATGTCCGTCTAAAACAACCTTTCAGTTTGGGTATGCGCACATGCACCGTTTGGGCACTCGGTGTTTAAAAGTTTCGCCATCACTGGAATAGGCTGATTCACTAACCAAGCTGCTCTCTTTTTCTCAGTTGGTATCATATCACTTTCATCTCCAAGGGAATAAATAGCCCCACTTTTCTTCCAAGCCTTGTGATTGCCTGAGAACAGGAAAGTTTCTATCTTGCAGAAACGTTCAGAGGATGGCAAGAAGGCGGCAAAAAGGGCTAACCATGTCTTTCCTTCTCCACAACTTCCCACAGGTCCGAAAAGCAATTGCCCTGTCCCCAGTTCCATATTGAGGAAATAGGAATGGCCTTGAAAAAGGCTTTGGAGAAATACGAGCAGAAATGTGCTTTATTCTGCATCAAGCAAAGATCTCAGGCAGGCAGGGTTTTGTCCAAGCATGAAGGGAAAGGTATAGTCAGCAAAATAAATAAAACTCTTTAGTAAAAAGAGGATCTGATTCCAGTGTGGGAAGAAAAAAGCCAGTATTTATTTATTTATTTATTATTTCTTAGCACATTTATATGCCGCCCTTCTCCCGGGGACCTCAGGGCGGCGAACAATAAATAAAAAAAACATATAACACAATTAAAACAGTTAAGATCAATTTAAAACCCACCATTAAAATCTAAGTTAATAAATAATTAAAAACCCAGGAAACAGGATCAGCCGATCTGGTCAAACAGCCAAGTCTTTAGGTCACGATGGAAAGAGTGGAGATCGGGGGCCGTCTGGAGCTCGGTGGGTAACTCGTTCCAGAGGGTAGGTGCGCCGACAGAGAACGCCCTAACCCTGGATATCACCAGCTGACATTGTCTGGTTGACGGCACCCTGAGGAGGGCTGCCCTGTGTGAGCGCACGGGACAATGGGAGGAAGGCAGGAGATGGTCCTGCAAATGTGTATTTGAATTTGTAATGTGAATTTGACAAATGAGCTGCTTGGACAATCCCATATGGAGTTAAGGTTAAAATACTATTAAAGAGCTTCTGCACTTAATAGTGTTAATAATCATTAAAAACAAGTTCTTCTGTATCATCGTTTCTGCCTTTGTCTATGGAGATTCTCAGTCATTCAGGTCATAGTTCTCCCATCCAGGTCATGGTTTTCTTTGAAGATATTTTGCTTCTCATCCAAGCTTCATTCATTCAAGAAGCTTCTTGGACGAGAAGCGAAACCTCTTCAAAGAAAAACAGAAAGTCCAGGTGCCTCTTGAAAAAGCACCTTTGGGACAATTGAATTTCAGTTATGACCAAAATTTCAACCTAGAAAAATTTGGTTGGTTTCAGCAGCACATTTGAATTGTCATTGCAAATCATTGCAAATTATTCTCATCACTTGTTCTTAAGCTTTATCCCTACTGATAGAAGCAGTGGTGAGAAGAGGAGGTATTGCTTTGTGAGCACTAAGATTGTGGGAATTGTACAGTAGTTTCTCATGTAATTGGAATGGGTATGAAATTCAGCACCTGTCTGAATGGAGTCCAATTAAGCAACTCTATTCCATATCAGTTCCAGAGGTTACTACTCATAGCTGTCTAGACGTATTGTGTTTACCACTGGAAAAAGTTGCTAGCATGGAAGCTACAAGATCTTTTTTGAATCCATTGTTATCCATAGCTCTGTTTTTTTCTAATACATCATTTACCTTAATTGTAACTAGTACGTCATTCTGCTCATATAACAGCAGTGGGAAAACATTAGAGGCTTTAGGGTTTTGTTGTTGTTATTGCTTTTTTAACAACTTCTGGGACCAATGGGGGAAACATCTCTGATGATATAGCAATTTTATCAGAAGGGTGAGATGGAAAGGTTTTCAGTATTTGGAGATGGCTCAGCAGGAGTTTAGAAAAGAGAATATTTTGCCTTTCAGAGACTTAGTTTATACTTCTTCTCTCTCTTTTTCTTCCCCCAAAAAGAGTAAAAATTCCAATGAAAATATATATATATATATTTGCTGCCAAATTTAGAATTATAATCTTGGAGTGCTCTGGATATCTTTGAATGAGGATTGGAGCACCTCATGTGTTTTAGAGCCCTTGATTGCCCAACTATAGATAAAGTACAATTAATAATGACCTTTAAACAATACGTTTGACCCTGTTTTTTCAACAATATCTTTTATTCTACAGTGCCCACCATTGATGTATTTCAGATCTCTACTAAAGAAAGATTTGGACTGGGGCATCAGCTAAAGAAGTAAGTTTTCCCAAAGAGAGACATGAGTGTGTTATGCATAAGTATTTGCTTCTAGCTACAAGGTATTGTTTCTGGCTACAGTATTTTCTAGCAAATGCACTCTGAATTATTAACAACTCTAGCAATGTTTCCGACGACCCTTAAAAGTGCACCAAGATTTATCATTTTGCTTTATAATCTATATAAAATAATTACCCTTTTTTTGCAGTTTTCCCCACTTAGATAAACCATATTAACAATAGTTATCTTTGACTATTAAAATGCCTTCCATGACTATAACAAATTGAAATAATGTGTCTTTTTGTTTTCTTAGAATTTATGAATGGATATTTAAGGTCAATCTTATATAAATGTATTGGACATGAACAAAACCCAAAAGCTAAATAAGCAATTCCTGAATTGCATGAAAAATTTAAGAAGCCAAGACTTTTAGGCCATTTTGTGATAAATGTATGAATTTTATGCTTTAGACAGAAAGGAAAATCTGATGATACCTGCCTTATTTATAATTCTAAAACAGGAACCCTGTTGCTTTTTGGAGTGGAGGTTTCGGATATTTTAACTGGGAGGATTTGAATGGAAAGCTGTAGGCAATATCAGTATACTGATATTCTGCAGAATAGATTAGAAAATGAAAAATTCATTCCTTATCATTTGCAAGTATGCTATCCATAGATTGTATTCAGCAGCATGGAAGATAAATTAAGGGTGATTAAGTGGACTACAATGCATGTTGCACCTTCCTTTCTGTATTTTTTTCCCCAACTGCTGAAAGAGTTGCAGATCGCTTTGAGCATACAGTACATGTGTTAAAAAGAGTTTCTGATATTCTAGACCAGTGTTTCTCAACCTTGGCCACTGCAGAGCTGGCTGGGGAATTCTGGGAGTTGAAGTCCACACATCTTCCAGTGGCCGAGGTTGAGAAACACTGGTCTTGACCTTTTATACTAGCTTCTAATATAAAAGCTAAAGATAGCTGTTGCTAAGAAAGCATAAGAGTAAGAGCATTTCAGTTCAATCAACCAAATCCAGTTTTAAAACAGAACATAGATTTCTGGGACTCCCATTGACAGTTCAGACTTAAATTTCCATTCTGGGTAAGGTATGCATACACTACATTGATTGATTGATTGAGTGAGTGATCTATCCTGTCCAGATTCCCAGAATGGTTGTTTGTTTCATATCTTGCAGAATTATGCAAACATTTGTTACACAGCAATGGAAAAATGGTAAAGAAAAATCAAACAGTACGCACAACAAAAAACTGTCAGAAAAGAAAGTGAAATCTCCCCTGCACATCTTTTCTACATTGCGCAGGTAGGAGGAAGTAATTAAATATGTACCTTGTTGCTTGGTCAAAAAAGAGACAGTTTTGTGCTATTCAGTTTAGTGAAATCTTGTCACGTTACTTTCAGCGCAAGCATGATGACTAACTTTATTTTTTTTCTCCAACAAACTCAGAATTTAAAAAAAAAATTTGCTGGGGTTCTGCTAGCAATTATTTTTTGTTTTTTGCTCCCAAGGCCTCCCAGGTGAAGAAAAGGAATATAGTCCACTTAGTCTGTTGATTTTTTTTTGTTTTTTTGAAAAAGAAAGCATAACGGGAGTGATTGGTAGTTGTGTTCATTTCTGAATAGTTTTGATGATTGCCAAAAGGTCTCTTCTTTATATATGATAAAAGCATTGCCAGTCTCTTTGCAAAATAGAAGCTCATTCCTTGACGTATCCTGAAATTGCTATATGAGAATGTGGCAGTTTATGTCCGTATGATCAAACCTGGGAAGTGCCTCCAAAATGAAGAAGATGAGTGTATTTGGGGTGGATGGGAAGTAAGAAGCACCTCCATCTTCTCTTCTCTGATTTGGTAAATATTTCTCTGGATTTTGTTTCCAAAGAAAATAAATATTAGCCGTATTAGAAAAATATGCCTGATGTAATCACACTTCTGCATCCCAAATTGGAGTGGTCTATCACATCTAATTTCAAGGGTTCGCAGCTGAAATCTCATTCTTCTTGGTATCTTCCACTTGCTACTTCCTAATGGCAAACCATTCATATCCAAAGACTGAACTGAGAGTAATCACAGAGCACAGAGAGTAAACATTTGTCTATTCCTATTTACTCTGTGGGGAGATTGCAGATTTTTTAAAAAAATATCTACCAGCCATCTCCCACCCACAAGACACAATTTGTGACCGAAGAAATGGATTTACCTGCAGTTTTTGTAGCGATTTCATTTAGATTCTAACTCTTTGATTTTAAAAGTATACCTGTACAGGAATTCCCTATGCTATTAGAAATTCTAGGCCAATTAAAATAGCCTTTAATATTCATTGTATTCACAGGTCTCAAAAGGTATGCAACTTTGTGTGTCCAAAATACCCCAGTAGTTTCCTTTATTTTAAATGTGTGTTCACCAATGTGTGTGTGTGTCCCTGAATAATTCACACTGTTTAGAGATGTGACATATCAACTAAGGAGAAATATATGAGAAATATATTTGTCAGGGTGTTTTTTTTCATAGAATAAGTTCTGCAGATTCACATCATGCAATTTCTTTCCCTCTGCCTTGCAGAGATCTATTAGTAGCACAATAAATATAGTAGACACTTCAAAAATATACTTGTAATTTTTCAGTAACATCTGGCAAGATCTCACTGCTAGGGAGGTTGCTGATCTGCTTAGTGTCCTGATGGAGAAAATTCATAGAACCATGAAATAACTATTAAGCTGTGTTCATATTTGAACATAGATATTTGCATAATTGGTGAAGCACCTTGTCTCTACTCTTTTGTTCATTCTATTTAACAAACTTTTGTTTTAAACAAGTCAGCTGTGCAATTTAACTGAAAAGCTGTTTTCAATTAATCAGGCAACCCATTCTATTTTTTAAAAAAAATATTTTTTTAAAAGAAAGATAAACAGTACTGCAGATAGAAAGTGTTCTTCTAGAAATTGCATTATTTCTCTCTATTTTATAGAGTTGAGAAATTTCTTTTCTGAGATGCTGCCTCCTACAAAGTAGGAGTACAAAGTGGCACACAGAGACATCTCTCCGGGCACGCCAGCAGTTGCCTGTTGCTCTTCCAGGTTCCGGCGTGCACATGTGCGCTAGCCAGCTGGTCTTCGCATGCATGGGAGTGCCGAAAACTGGAAGAGCATCTGAGCTCTTCCGGCGTGCACATGTATGCCGAGCAGCTGGTCTGTGCGGGCGTATGTGCACCAGAAGAGCAGGTGACCAGCGCGCATGCGCATGCTGGAAAACAACCTCAACTTCCCGGTACGCGCATGATGCTCTTCTGGTTTATGGCTCTCCCCCACCGCTCCCATTTTAGCACTCAGTGCCGAAAAGGTTTGTCAAAACTGTACTATATTATCCATATGCTAATTTATAAACATTTTTCCACTGATGACCGGTAATTGAAAGTCAGACAATAGTAATGTTATTTGGAATCCTCAGTGACTCTTCTTTCCACAATACAGTCACTGACATGGTCAAATTAACTTATCAGTGCTTCTACAACACATAATCATACTGATTCAGTTTAAAAAGGCTTACTAGTTTGAAAATGAAGAGCCCTATATACTTTCTCTAGGACTTTGTTTTCCTATGATTCTTTGTGTCACCAAACTATTGGCAAAAATATCATTAGCTTCTTCTCTGTTGGCTAGAAAAGCAACCACTGCAGTGAATCAGTATTTGAGAGATCATTGGTATCAAACCCTGACAGTCTGTGTCAGTCTCCCAACTTCAGAAAGTAGATTTTCATAGTCTCATTAGTCAGGTCAATGACAAGAAAAAGATTAGATTATCGAATTTATGTTTTAGCTCTCATTAGTCAGTGAGTAAGATAAGGCAGGACTTTCTTGATGCCTTTGAGCCTCTTTCTAATTGTCTCTTGACTTGGAGAAGGTTGTTTCTCATTTAGAAGTTGTAAAAAATAAGGTTAATCTCTTCTGATGCGCCAGATTTCAAAAGCATCTACTCTCAGACCCAGAATTCCATTACAGATCCATCACAAGCTAGATTTTTCAGTTTGTCACCTCTAACAAATTTAGAATTAAAATTTAAATTTGTAATATAGGTCAACCTATTTTCCAAAGCACCAGAAGGCAAGACAAGAAACAATGGATGGAAACCAATCAAGGTGAGAACTAGGAAGTAAGGAGAATTTTCTAACAGAGAACAATTGAAAAGCCAGTGAAATGGCTTGCCTTCAGAAGTTGTGGGTGCTCCATCACTGAAGGCTTGTAGGAAGAGACTAGACTGCTTTTCTGCCACTTGTCTGCAATGGTATAGGGTCTCCTGCTTGAGTAGCAATAGCAATAGCACTTAGACATATACCGCTTCATAGTGCTTTTATAGCCCTCTCTAAGCGGTTTACAGAGTTAGCATATTGCCCCCAACAATCTGGG
>JANHFM010005197.1:28633-39202 GCA_032468115.1 Grayia smithii | reverse complement strand
GTTGGGGGTCACCACAACATGAGGAACTGTATTAAAGGGTCGTGGCATTAGGAAGGTTGAGAACCACTGCATTAGTATATATAATTTAGCAATAGCAATAGTGCTTAGACTTATATACCGCTTCATAGTGCTTTTACATCCCTCTCTAAGCAGTTTACAGAGTTAGTCCCCAACTATCTGGGTCCTCATTTAACCACCTCAGAAGGATGGAAGACTGAGTCAACCTTGAGCCGGTGAGATTCGATCTGCTGAACTACAGCTAGTAGTCAGCTGAAGTAGCCTGCAGTACTGCACTCTAACCACTGCGCCACCTCTGCGCTATCAGTTCTCATACTTATCCACTGAAGATTGTTTTTTTGACATTTTTTAATATTGGCCTTTCCCAACAGTGCACCTTCCAGATGTAGGGCCTTCAGCTCCTATTGTTCTCTAGCCTACATGGTCATTGCTGGAAGTTCTGGGAGTTGAAATCAAAAGAATCTGTAGAATCCCAACACTGAGTAACAATACTTTTAAGTGTTTTAACTTCTTCTGGCTTCTCATGCAGAAAGTTTTACTGTGAGGGGAAAAAAATCACTTATTCCATTTTATGGCACACAAATTGTTACATAGGAAAAAGCAAAGTTGCCTGAACCGAAAGATGGGTAGCAAATAAATTTGATAAACAAATGAATAACCAGAAAAGCATATTGCAAAATTAACTGTAGACCAAACTATTATTTACACCCTCTCAAGATTACAGAAGTATGCACATTTTTTATGAACTTCAGATTGTCTCACTAAGCAATATATGACAAAAAGTAAAGTACAAAGAAAATAATATGCATCCTTTTTATTTCTAAAACCCAAAGTTTGCCTGATTGATTTTAGAGTTTTCTGTATTTCTGTGGGACTAAAACCCTCCATTTTACCCTTTAACACTCTTCCCTACCAAATCCTGCTAAGAACAAAAGGGAGAAAATGACTGGTCTAAAGCACTTTGGGGGACACATGTGGAAAGCAGAGAAGAAGATAAAAAGCCCTTAGGTCACAGATTACCAATTCTTGCCCAGGCTATCTGGAAAGTACCCAACTGAAAATGCTTGGTTAATTAATTTTATTAGCACCTGCTTCATAGAAACAGCTAGTGTCACTGCTGTCTGGGAATCATTCCATCAGTGAATCAGGGAAGGCTAAAATCCTCTTCTCTTTTTCACATCAAAATATTGAATGTATGTATAATGGTGCATATCAGATCAAATCTAAACTTACATGATCATGTGAGCCTTTCATTTCTCAGCCTTTACAAACCTGAAGGTCCTATATGTTCCTCAAAGCAGCCAGAGAGAGAATTAAAACAGTCTTTATCAGGTTGTGATGGTAGATTGTTGGTTCAGTGATGGACAGGCCTTCTCTCCAATCAGTATTATCATTTATCAGCCCAGTCAGAATAGCCTGGGAAAGGAATGATTTCACGTAGGTAAGAGGGAAGAGATGGATTGTTTGGTCATTTGTGTCATGTCATTGCTCAATCTCTTATCCTGAACAACTCTATGATTGGGCTTTGCAAGATGCATTGATTGCTGATCTGATATAGCAAATTAATTTCTTAGGGCTGTAGTTTATCCACTACATAAATTCAATTAATATGTACAGCAACATGTATTATAATGAAAGGGACAAGACAAACTTATGTTCTCTCACCTTTATTTCTGTTGGCTTTAGATATATTGCAAAAAACAAAATGACAAGAGAATAAAATTGGCAAATCAAAAATAAAACTTAAATTATATGCTGATGGTGGTGTTCTCAAAAGTTATCCATCCAAAGATTTTTTAGAATCAATAATGGAGCATATACAGAAATATAGATTGGGACATCAATAAAAACAAGGCTGAAATGATAGCATGGAATTTACCTGAAGAAGAAAAGCAACATTTGCAGAAAATAACAAGATTCACTATCTTTGTTAAACCAATTAAATACCTGGGAAATTCTTTAACAAAACATAATGACAACTAATTCAAGAAAAATTATTAACAGACTTGGAAAAATATAATGGCAGATATCTTAAGATAGAAGTTAAACTTGTTTAAATTAGGAAGAATATAGTAAGTAAAAATGAATATTTTTACAAAGATCAACTTTCATATGATTCCAGTAAGAATTTTAAAAAAAGATATTAAATGAATGGGCAAGGACAACTAATTTTATTTGATGAAACCTAAGACTAAGAATTAAATTCAACGTTTTGCAAGATATGAAAGTACAAGGTGAATTAGCTATATCACACATTTCAAATTATATTATTAAGCCAGTTTAATTTGTAATATACCGGGAGATTGGACTGGATTGGATTGCCAAAGGGCTGGTTTAGTTTTGTTAAAAGAGCAGGATTTGCAGACATGCAAAATAATTTTGGTGGGATATAAACAGATGTGTTTAATATATAAGACATGACTTCATCATAAGTAATACCCCAAAAGTACGTGATGGAAGTAAATGATTAAGTCCAATTTACAGTCCCTTGCTTAAATGCTGTAGAATTTGATCAGTGAAGAGAGAATAATTTATATAGAGAGCAAGATTAAAACTAAGGTGAAATCTTTCAAGGCAGTTTCTGTAGAACATTCAGAAATTCATTGCTTTCAGTATCTTCAAATAAGTAGTATAGTTTGTTTTTTTTTAAATCACAAAAACGAGATGGAATGCTCAGGAATTTGGACAAATTTGAAAAACATATAGCACAAAATTCCAAGCATCTGTTGTGACTTATTTTAATTCATATTTTTATTATATTTTTTTTAAAAAAACAAAACATAACAAAAACACAGATACAAAACACATACATTCCTTTTTTACCACACTTTCGTTTCGGTGATCTATTAGTTACATTTCATCTCTTTTTATTCTCTAACTTTGTTTATCCTATTATCCTCGTATCTCTTATATCTATATACAGAACTTCATATCTATTATTTATGACTAAATATTATTTTACAAATAGTATACTTTTTATAAGATTTCCCCATTCCATCCTATTTGTTGTTTCTATTTTCCAGCCAATTATACAATTTTTCCCATGTTTTATAATATTCTGTATCCTCTTTTTCGTTTATCTCTGTTGTTAGCTTATCCATTTCCGCACAGTCCAGAATTTTCTTTATTATTTCTTATTCAGATGGTATGTTTTCATTTTTCTAGAACTGTGCACCGTTGTGATATGTAGAATTATGTATCTTATTTCTTTAGTGTATTCCCTATTAAGTATTCCTAACAGAAAGATCTCAGGTTTCCATTCTACATGTTGGTCTGTTATTTCTTCCAACCATTTTCTGATTTTGGCCCAGTATTTTCTTGCAGATGGACAGGTCCACCATAGATGGTAATACGTTCCGTATGCTTTTTTGCACTTCCAGCAGGTTGGTGAACTATCTGGAAACATCTTGGCAAGCCTTGCCGGTGGAAGATGCCATCTGTAAAATATCTTTAGCTGGTTTTCCTTGAATCCCGAGGACATAGTCAATTTTATATTTATTTCCCACATTTTTTCCTATTTCTCTAGTTCAATATTATATCTAAAAAAATTTCCCATTTAATCATTGTTTCTTTGATAACATTGTCTTCCATTTTGTATCTCAATAAGTATTTATATATTTTACTAATTAATTTTTCTTCCGTTCCTTGTATCATTTTGTCCAATTCTTGCTGGTCCTTTTGGATTTCATATAATTTTTTGATCTTCTTTGTATTGGGACTGGATTTGTGTATATGTCCACCAATCAATCTTCCTGCCTAGTTCTTGTTCCAGTTCTTGTTTTGTTTTCAGGCCTCCCTGTTTGTTTAATAGATCCTTATATCTAATTATCTTTTCTATATCAATTAAATTTGAGAGCTTCAATGCTTCTATTGAGGATAACCACATTGGGATTTTTATATAGTGCTTTTGCTTTATCTGTTGTGACTTATTTTAACTTTTTTTGAAATATGATCAAATCAAAGACTGTATGATTAAATTGATGCAGAATTTAAAGAGGCCAATTGATATGCAACAGTGGGAATACCAATGGAAAATAAATACCAAATTCATGGAGTTATTACATTCAGAAAAAGACGGGTACAAGCTGTTTTTATTTGGCATATTAATCCTTCAGTGATTCCAAACATAAATAACTCATATTAAAAAAAAGGCAATTATTTTCTTCACACATGCTGGCTACTGCAGTAGACGGGAGCTGCTATAGATAACATGCAATATTGACCCGTTTCTCACCATAACTCCATGTATGAGAGAATGGCTAAGCAAGAACTCCCTGGTTATCTGAAAAAGATGGGCAAAATATACTGGGAAAGGTATTCCCCAAAATTTCAGGGCTCCAGCCACAGGGGGTTTAGTAGCTAGCAATCAGCATCTTGAATTGCACTTGGAAACTTACTGCTAAACTGTGCATCTCATGCAGCATACACCATAGTAGTACTGTAACTGACCTCTGAGCGCACAGGCAGTACATTCCAGACCAGCTGAAATGTGTAGATAATCTTCAAAAGCAACTTCATGTAGTCTGAGATTGCAAGTGTATTAGTATCTGTTAAGATAAAACAATTTTTAAAGGAGATTATTATTAAAGGGTAGCAATAGTATAAATCATACTTAGGATTTTTTGTTAAGGTCTAGAATAATGATTTCATGAGAAGTTTTGTTGTTTTAAAAAAAATCCCATTAACAAAAAGAAGATCTCTATCATTTATACTTATTAAATTTTAGCCTAATTAATGTTTCAGACATTATGGATTTTATAAGGTTTCTATCCATTTTGATTGGGAAAAATATTTTAGTCATTTACATATTTCCTGTGCTTGACTAGGGGAGAATTGAACATTTTCCTCAATCTCACTTCAGTTCTGGGTACAGGTAGTCCTCAATTTACAACAATTCATTTAGTGACTTTTTGAAGTTACAACAGCACTGAAAAAGGGACTTATGACCATTTCCCACACTTATGACGTTCAACATCCTCATGGTAACATGATTTACATTGAGATGGTTGACAATCGACTCAGATATATGTCAGTTGCAGTGTCCTGGAGTCATGTGATCCCCTTTTGTGACCTTCTGACAAACAAAGTCAATGGAGAAGCCAGATTCACTTAACAACCATGTGACTAATTTAAGAACTGCAGTGATTCACTTAACAAATGTGGCGAGAAAAGTCGTAAAAATGGGGCAAAACTCACTTAACAAATTTCTCACTTAGTAACATAAATTTTGAGGTCATTTGTTGTTGTAAGTTGAGGACTACCTGTATTGAATTGGTCTGGAATTTCTCTGGTGGATCAGTCAGCCCATTACTGGACTCCAAATCCTGCCTCAGATCAGGTGGCCTGTCAACATTCACCGAGACTTAGTACCCAATGCCATTCATTGAGTTACAATTTCATAAACAGAAGCTTCTATACTTTTAACCATATACAGGTGGACTCCACCCAAATTTGTCTTATGTGTATATGGAAGGAAAGAAAACCTGTTAGTCTACACCTTGTACATTCATGGAATGAATAATCTGAATCCTGGAATGAATGTTCAAAACCATGCCTTTAATCATTTGAAGAAGTAAATGAGTTGCTCCAAGAAGAGACGTTGCTCAGATAAAGGAGCAAATTCTACAAAATCAGACACTGTCCTGTTTCCCCTGCACATCATTTGACACTCCTATTAAATTACTGTTAAAGTGGGGACATTGCAACACAATGGAGAACAGACCCAGACCTTCTATATAAATTATCTCAGTCCTGCTGGTACAATTGTATTTGAAACCCTAAGTCATATATATATATATACTTATTTGTGGTCTTCTTTTTCAACTTTCTTTTGTCTTTTCTTTTTTCTAGGTTGTAGATTTACTCGTATCTATGTGCCGTTCTGCATTAGAATCCCCAAGAAAAGTTGTCATTTTTGAGCCATATCCCTCAGTAGTAGATCCTAATGACTCTCAGATGCTAGCCTTTAATCCCAGGGTATGTATCATTTGTATTTGGCGGGGAGGGGTATTGATATGGGTAAAGAACACTACTTCCTTTCTTTTCCACATCCTTGGAAGATGACTGATATCAAGGCTCAGATAAAAATTATGTACCTTGTGTAGTTACTTATCCTAGCATCACTCCTTATGGAAACCAGTAGATTTAGGTGATATCAATTTATTAATCAAATGTCATAAACATTCAGTTCACTCATGAGGCAAAGCTATAAAGTGATTTGTTGGTTGAACTACGGGAAAAAATTGACTTTATACATATTCACATTCATTTTTATTTCTAAACTAAACACATATTATTAGTTACCACTATTTTTAGTGCCTAACTGTTTTTTTCAGTCTGGTTTTAGATGTTTCACACTAGGATTTCTGTCAGCCCAAGTGCACATTACCAGTTGTTAGGAATAGTGTGAGTTTCAGTTGAAAACATCTGAATATCATCTGTTTGGGAGAGGCAGATAATCTCCAGATGTTTTGAGCTACAACAATTGGTTGTAGGCATACTGTGTGGATAGCAGGTGGTGTTTCAGATAGTTTTTTGATATACAATAGCTAATGGATTTTAAAGCATTGGAAGATAGCTGTAACTCCACATGTCGTTTCAAACAATATCTTACTGATTATAGGGAGAACAAGTGTGGGGAAATGTATCATCATTTGTCTTTGTGTAAATGATGCAATTGATGTGTTTGCTTCAGATATGCCAGTTGCATTATTTGCATGATGATGTTATGTGTACAACTTTTGATATAGTTAGGGCTTGCAATGGTGTAGGGATTATACATTTCATCTTCTATATAAAATTATCGGTAACTGTTATGATAGCTGCAGTGACAGTGAAACTGTATTATTCAGAAAAGTCATGGGCTTCCTTTCACAAGAAATATTCCAGCAGGAAGTTTATATAGCTATCTGCTATGGATTCCTTGATTTGAATGCCTGCATACCACAGAGGCTTAGATTCAGGAACTAAATGGATCTTTCCAATTTTATGATTATAAGACAGGGGTATCAAACTCGATTTCATTGAGGGTTGCATCATGATTGTGTTTGACCTTGGGGCGCCAGGGTGGATGTGGCTAGCTCAACGTCACTTGTGTCGGGGGTGCCTGTGGTGACCCAAGCTCTCTGCCAGCAAAAACGGGCTCTCGAGCTCTGTTTTTGGCTGCGATGGCTTCCTGCAACCCTCTGCCAGTGAAAACAGAGCGGGGGGGGGGGGCTGTGGCCCTCCTGAGCTCCATTTTTGGCTGGGACGGCCTCCTGTAACCCTCCACCAGTGAAAATGACCTCCATTTTCATTGGCAGAGGCACCGTGGGCCGGTCCTTTGCTGTTTCCAGGACGGCCACACAGGCCAGATCTAAGCACCCCACAGACTAGATCTGGCCCCAGGGGCTTGAGTTTGGCACCCCTGTTATAAGAGATATACTTAATATACTTTAAAACATGCAGTGGAGAAAAGTAATCTTTCATTTCTTTCACCATAGAAGAAGAATTATGACCGGGTCATGAAAGCATTGGATAGCATTACTTCCATAAGAGAAATGACGCAGGTAGGCAAAATAAATAAGTAAATGAATTGTTGTGCTCTAAAGTGTTATTAAATGATACATCTGTTGATTAGTTTTTTTGTACTGTGTGGTTATTGTTTTACTAAAGCCGTGCCAGGGAAGCCTATCAAAATAATCTTTGTGTAGATAACAACTTTCAAGATAAAATCAGTGAACCAGAACATGGACAGATCAAGCTTGAATGTTGCCATCGATAACATAGGCTGTTACAAGGAACTTTTCATTCAAAATAGGGGCAGGACTGCTTGAGTGTAAATAGATTGTTCCCCTGACTGGGGAATACAGCACTGACCAGCAGCACCTTGCTGTATTTTTGTGTATTTATTTCTTTATTGGTGTGCATTCTTAGGGACAAGCCAAAGCAAACTGCCAAGGGATTTGTGACAATCTGCTGCAATGTCACTGATGGTTTTGCAAGTAAAAGCTTGTTCACTTAAGTGAAACAGGAGACTATTTGGAGATGGAAGAGGGCTACATTATAATTCTGCTGAAAGTTCTACCGAAGCTAAATTTGATGTCTCTTCAGATTGAGCAATCAAAATGATGTATTAAAATGTGGTGACATTCACTCAAGGTTTAAAAATGGGTCACGGTGCATATCTGTGAATGTGCAGATTTATCGGCCCTTCTTGCCATGGTGAACCCCAGTTCCCTAAAAATGCACCCTTCTGAATACAGTAGCTTACAGCAAGGGGATGGACTATATTTTGAAAATTAGAGGAAGAGGCACATTTCTTGAATGGAATATTTGAGTTGGAACAAGAAGAAACTTTATAAGTCTGCAGGTACTACAGAAGCTATGTCAGAAAATTCTTCTTCCAGATGTGATAGAAATTTATCTTCTCTCTCTATCTCCCCATTCCCCAGTTTACCCTATTCAAGGGACACACTAAATAGCATTTTAGAGGATTTTGAGATAGCATTATTGGTGAGACTTACAAAGATGTATACCTGGATAGAACATATTGTATTTTATTGATCCTTGCATTTTGGCACCAGTTTTTAAGAAGAATATATTAGCTGCTTGGAAAGCATTGTACATTAAATTGCTGTGAATAGTCTCCACAACGTGCCAATTTATCTTAAAGTTCAACCATGGTTTTAGCTCACATTTATGGGCAACCTCAAGCATCTCTTTCTTGTTTCAGCACAGATAGGAGAAAGAGATAATCAGCATCTGATCTTAAACTACAGTAGTGGCCAAAATTGTGGATACCTTTTGGAAAAAGTGTATTGTTGAGGTTTGATGGCTAGTAACACCATTTTGGGGGGGAGTTTCACGATAATCATATTCCACTGCTGGAATGGCCTGGGAATAGTCCAGACCTTAACCCTAAATCTATGGAGCCAACTTGTTAGTCAGAAGCCACCCAGCAATAAAACCCAGTTAATAGAAGCAATCATTCAATCAATCTTGGTTTCACATGATAACAGCTGCAGAACTAAAAGACTTTGTTCACTCTATGGGAAGATTTTGTAAGGCCATAATTCATGCTAAAGGTTACCCAACTAAGTATTAACTGACATATTGATAATTTTTGTATATCTCATTTTTTCTATGGTGATAATTTTTTTATAACTTGTTTTTTCTATGGTGATAATTCCATTGATATATAAATTTATGGTACTACTCCTAAAAAAAAGGTGGTGTTATTAGCCAGTTTTAGAAAATACACTTTTCCTAAAAGGTTTCCACAATTTTGGCCACTACTGTAACTAAGGATTCTCATCATCTGAGGATATCTTTGTCAATTTTAGACAAAGATTTTAACTGAGGAATGGGGATACTACTTTGCAAACAAGCCAGGATCAAACAAGCTATGTTTAACCATTGCTTATAGAAACAATTATTCTTCCCAGTTTGTATCTAATAAAGAAGTCTTTTTACTATAAAATAGAAAGCAAAAACCTCTGACCTCATGGCCACCTAGGAGGAAGAGCAGACTTAGGAGATGCAACCTTGTGCTCATGAAAACATAAGGTGTATTAATTATATTGACTGGCAAACATTGCAGTCATGTCAACATTCAATTCATCAAATGTTTCTCTTTAAACATGCTTTGTTTACTATCAGTAGTATCTCTACTTTTTATTAAAGCTTTTGTGAAGGGGTATCAGTTAATTAAAACTGTAAAATGTGGTGTTTTTACAAGGACTGCTAAAGTGAGAAAGTCAGGGTATCTGTGAACGAATCACTGTGATGAGCTTCTCAAGGAGGATTTTCAATAATTCAATAATTATTACATTCAATAATGTAATTTTTAATATTTAATATTTCACTGACGTTTGTGGGTAGGTGTGAATTATAATCATAAGAGGCACAGTGAAAATCAAATTTCAACCCAAAAACTCCACTCATATGACCAGCAAGCACTTGTGTTTGTGCATGAAGCTCCACTCGTGTGAGTAGGGGGCACTTGAGCAGAGGGCGTTTGTGTTTGCGTGCAAAACTCAACTCACGTGAGTGGAGGGCACTAACATGCAAAGCTCTATTTGTGCAAGTGGAGCTTCGTACATGAGCGCAAGCACTTTCCACTCGCAAAAGTGGAGATTTATGTGCATGCGCTTGCCCGCGGGAAGGTTTCAAACGGGCCGTGGCCTGGTAGACTGCAGCCCCAGGGTTTGGGGGCCCCTGGCTTAGGGGACCACTGAAAAATAAGGATAGCATAAGTAGGTTCAAAAAAAATTCTCAAAATATCTATAGAGAACAGGCTACACGGGGTAGCAAATTTATTTATTTATTTTATTTATTTATCATATTTATATGCTGCCCATCTCCCAGAGGACTCTGGGCAGCTCACAATATTAAACAAACAAAACATTTAATAAAACACTGTTATAAATACAATAATAAATCTATTAAATTAAAATAGAAATTTTAAAATAATACTAGTTAAAATTTGGAATAGAATAGAGTTAAACCATAAAATCTGTAAAATCTATAGTGCTAAAAACATGGAAGAGAACCCAGGCCACTCAGGTGATC
>JANHFM010005196.1:52728-63089 GCA_032468115.1 Grayia smithii | reverse complement strand
TTGCCTTGCCTTGCCTTGCCTTGCCTTGCCTTGCCTTGCCTTGCCTTGCCTTGCCTTGCCTTGCCTTGCCTTGCCCTGCCCTGCTTTAAAGTGGTGGCAGAGATGAGTTTATAGAAGAATAAAGTGAGCTATGGAATGAACACGTAGGAAGTTAGCTGTCAGCTTTGGAAGCCATATTAGGAGGCTTCCACACTGCCACCTTCTCCGCTGTAGGAAAGTAGGAGGTGGGAGTTGGTAGCAGGAGATACTAGCCATAATAGCATTCCTCCAAATGGTCAAGGTCAGGGCGATCCTGCATCTGGGGAAGGAGTGGTATTGAGATGGAATAGAGGTGATTGGACCATGTGACTGGTTGAGGAGGCAGGAGATGGTTTTGGGGTTTTGATATCCTGAGGGAAAACCCGGAACTCTCAGATTCGGGTTTTCCCAGTTGTGCCAGTTTACTTGTCCGAATAGATGAAAACTTTGAGAGATGGTTGCTTCAGAGTTTTTCTTCGGTGAAGGTTTTTCTGGAACGCTGACATTAGCACCCACCCCTCTCCTAGAAGAATGAAATAATCTACGAAATATTAAAAAGGCAGAATATTATATTTTCCCTAAAGGAGAAACATGTTTCTAAAGACAAATTCAGAGCCTCAGCTCCCTGCCCCTCCCACTCCCAGCAGATATTTTGGTGCTAACCTATCTAAAAGACAAAGGCTGGGCCAGCTTATCTACAACACAAAAGAGCTTTACCTCCAGGGTGACAGGATTAGCCCTCACTCAAGATCCAAACCAGGACAAAGCCATTAAGCCATGACAGGAATTGGCCAAAGCCCATTCATTACATCATCACCCAGCAAGATTCAACCTGGCCCCATGGGAGTCTGACAACCAACCACAGTACATTTCTTACACAGGAACAAGAAACAAGTTCAAAACCCAACAGAGGGTATAAATCTATCTCTATCTCTCACCCATGTGCTTTTTTGGCCAGGACCTCAAAACCCTGTGGTCCTGTCCACCATTAAACCATCTTTCCAAGCAGTCTCCATGTTTCCAGTGTCTTTCTTCCCATGTGGAACTGAACCAGATGAACACGTATTTTGTTGTATTTTTTTAGATGCATAACCAGGGTAATGTTGCATAGTTAAACTTCTGACGTTTGTACAGTATTTTAGAAATTGAAATGGTTGCTTCGATGATCATAAATAGCTCGTAGTTGTGGAAGTGCTTAGTCTTCAAACATTATGCAGCTCATAATTTCCTTTGTTTTTTTTTTTTAAATTACCATGCTAATTGATACTTTTTGAATTGAACTATGTATGATTCTGATTTTAAAGATTAGTTCTCTGCATTAGGTTATAGTAGTAATTGGTTTTATTATTGGCATATCATTTTATTAAAAGAAATTTGTGAGACTCAAAAAATAAAAAGAGTCCGTGATCACTTGCTAATGTTGAGTACACTTGTTGGAGAAGTTTCTTTTCCTTACTACTCCCATTTTCAGGAGAGGATTCTTCGCTTTTCCCCCTTCTTTTTAACATATTCTTGTGTGAGGTTACTTTTATCTGTTTGATATAATACTTAATAAAATTATTATTTTTTTAAAAAAGAAACAGAGCCTAGTGTAATATAAGCAAGTGAATATAAGCAGTCTTGAAAAAGTATTAGATGCTTTGTTGGTTTAATAGATCCATCATGATAATTCAGGGAATATTGCAGTTTTATAGGGAATAACTAAACGTTGGATGTAAGATTTGTGAGACACAAGGCAAAAGGAAGCTTGCTAGAGACTTGGCTGTGTCATGTGGTTGGTGCAATGACAGAGGAAACACCATCTCTGCTCCGCTCTAAATTTGTGACCTTTTACTCTGCAATTTAATCTTTTGTGATTGTGATCAGTTTTCACATTTATAATGGTTTACATCTGTTTTTTTATATATATATTGCAAGTCGCCTATAGTCACTCCAAACAATGAGGCAGATGGTGTATTAATTTAATTAAATGAATGAATGCATGAATAACAGAACAACAGAGTTGGAAGGGACCTTGTAGGTCATTTAGTCCAACCCCCCTGCCCAAGCAGGAAATCCTATACATTTCTGACAAGTGGCTTCCAGTCTCTTCTTGAAAGCTTCCAGTGATGAAACTCCCACAACTTCAGAAAGAAACTTCTATTCCATTGGTTGATTGTTCTCGCTGTCAGAAAATTTCTCCTTATTTCCAGGTGGAATCTCTCCTTAGTCAGTTTCCATCCATTATTCCTTGTCTGGCCTTTGGGTGCTTTGGAAAACAGGTTGACCCCTTCCTCTCTGTGGCAGCCCCTCAAATATTGGAAGACTGCTATCCTGTCTCCCCTGGTCCTTCTGTTCCCTAGACTAGCTATGCCCAGTTCTTGTTCTTCATATGTTTTAGCCTCTGGTCTCATCATCTTTGTTGCTCTTCTCTGCACTCTTTCTAGACCAGTGGTTCTCAACCTTCCTAATGCTGTGACCCTTTAATACAGTTCCTCATGTTGTGGGGACCCCCAACTATAAAATTATTTTCGTTATTACTTCATAACTGTAATTTTGCTACTATTATAAATTGTCCTAGGCGAACCCTGTGAAAGGGTCATTCGACCCCCAAAGGGGTCCCGACCCACAGGTTGAAAACCACTGGCATATACCTTATCCCCCACTTGAAATTGTCTATATTTACTGGTTGATTCTACTGGGTTCTCTGAATTATATTGGGGGTGCAATCTGTCTAGCTGGGATCTCAGTTTCCTCCCCATTAATAACCCTGCAGGGCTTCTGTGTGTGATTGCACTAAGTATTATGTGCTGTATGCTTAGTAGTTTGTCTATTTTTGCTTGAATTTCCCCTGGGCCCATCCTAGCTAGGGTCTCTTTGGTCGTTCTCATCATCCTTTCCGCCTGCCCATTAGTGGATGGATGTCCCGGTGCAGATAGTGCGTGTCTGATCCCTTGACTAGCTAAAAACATTTCAAATTGGTTTGCAGTAAATTGTGACCTGTTATCAGAGACCACTATTTCAGACAGTCCATGTGTTGCGAATAGCCTCCATAACACCAATGACTGCTTCTGTTGTGGTTGATGTCATGAGGTTTACTTCTAGTCATTTTGAATACGCATCGACTGTTATTAAGAATGTGTTTCCCTGGCAGGGCCCTGCAAAATGAATGTGTATGCAGGACCACGGGGTTTTCAGGCTTTCCCAGTCATGTATGAATGCTGTGTGTGGCCTAGATTCCTGGCAGGGTGTGCATGTCGCTACCCATTTTTCTATTTCTTTGTCCATTCCCTGCCACCAGACATAACTCCTAGCTAACGCTTTCATTTTAACTATCCCTGGGTGTCCCTCATGTAGCATTTCCAGAATGTCCTCTTGTAGAGTTTTAGGAATAATTACTCTATCCCCCCACAAGAAACAGCCTCTCAGTCCCGATAGTTCAGTTTGCCATGTTTTAAATGGTTTGAGTTCATCGCCAACCCCATTCTCAGGCCATCCCTTCCATACCCAGTTCAAAATCCATGCCAAAGTTTTGTCTATCATGGTTGCTCTCACAATGTCTGCGGCTGTGATCAATGTGTTCACGAGAGTCTCTATTAGCAATGTGGTTGTTGCTGGTGCTGGGTCTTCCACCGGCTCCAGTAGCTGAGGGCATCTGCATGGTCGATCGTCCTCCCCGGTCTGTAGTACAGCTGGTAGATGTAGGCAGTGAGAAATTCTGTCCATCTCAGCATGTGTGGAGATAATATGTGCGGTGTTGGTCGATCTCCTGCGATGATCCCTAGGAGTGGTTTGTGGCCCGTTATCAGCTCGAACTTCTGTCTGTAGAGGTATTTGTGGAATATTTTGATTCCAGCAACTGCAGCCAGTGCCTCTTTGTCAAGCTGACTATAATTTCTTTCCAGTTTGGATAGAGTCCGGGAGTAAAACACAATGGGGGCTTCTCTTCCGTTTGGCACGCAATGGTTTAGAATAGCCCCTATTCCGAAAGGTGATGCATCGCAAGTCAGTCTTAGTGGCAATGTTTTGTTACACTGGACTAGGATGCTGTCAGACATTAGGAGTTTTTTTATTTGTTTGAAAGCACTCGCTTCTTTGTGTCCCCAGGTCCAGTCTGTCTTCTTATCCAGTAATCGGTGCAATGGGTCAGCAATCGTGGCCTTCTGTGGCAGGAAAATGTAGAAATGTAATAATCCCAGGAATGCTTGCAGTTCTGTTTTATTGGTTGGGATTGGGGCTTCTCAAATCGCCTTCAGTTTGCCAATGGTGGGCCGTATTCCGGATCTGTTAATTAGGTATCCCAGGAATTCTACTTTCTCCACTGCTAGTTGGCATTTGTCTTTCTTTACTTTCAACCCCACTTCCTGGAATCAGGTAAATACTGCCTTAGTCTTTGTTGTAGTTGTTCATGATTAATGGCTGATATTAGGACATCGTCGAAATATGGGACAACTCCTTTGATGCCCTGTAGGAGGCATTCCACGAGGCTTTGGAACAACCCCAGGGACATGCTCACCCCAAACTGTAAACGCCTGCATTTGAATGTTCCCCTATGCGTGACTATAGTTTGGACCTCTGCTGTGGCATCTTCAACAGGCAGCTGTTGATACGCCTGGGTCAGGTCAAGCTTTGCGAACACCTTTCCCCAACCCAGGGAATGCAACAGATGTTGCAGAACAGGCACGGGATATGTGTTCTGCTGTAAGGCTTTATTTAAAGTACTTTTGTAGTCTCTGCAGAAATGCACTGACCCATATGGCTTCATGGAGGTTACTATGGGTGTTTCCCACTTAGCATGGTCCATTGGCCCTAACACCCCTTGGGGAATGAATTTATCCAGTTGCTCATTGATTTTGGGACGTAGAGCAAATGGGACCCTCCTTGGCTTTATCCGGACAGGGGCAACTTGGAGGTCTAGGTTAAAGGAAATAGGGGTCTCAGTGTACTTGCCTAGTTTCCCATCGAAAATGTCTGTGAAGTCCCTTAGGAGTTCCTCTTCCCAGTTGGTGTCTTCAATTTGGTTGATCCCTGTCATGTCCAGTCCCAGGAGTTTAAACCATTCTAGCCCCAGTAGGCTAGGTCTGTCCCGGTCCACTATGTTTAGGGGTAGCTGTTCCATGAATTCTTTGAATGCTACATTGAAATAACCGATTCCCATTACTAGAATTCGGTTTCCTTGGTAGTCTTTTAGTGTAAATTTCTGCAGCTTGAGTGCATGGGCTGTGATTTTTGGTACTAGTTGTTTGATGGTTGTCCAGAAGACCATGGAAAGTTAGGATCCTGAGTCGACTTCCATCTTGCATGGTCTCCCTTCAATGGTAACAGTCGCCACTATCTTCTTTGCTTTTCCCGCACTTGAGTGGCCCACTATTATGGTCTGGTGTGTCTCTCCTCTCTCGGACCCGTTCTCCTCGTTGCGGCGGTTTCTTCCGAACGGTTGTCTTTGGCTGTTCGTTTGGAAGCTCTTGGAGCATTGTTGAGGGCTGGATTGTCTGGAAACTGCGGGAAACTGGTTGGGATGCTCTGCAGGCTCTTGCGATGTGTCCCTTCCGTTCGCATCGCTGGCAGATGGCATCTTGGAATCTGCACTTGGTCCTGGGATGGTTTCCCTCGCATCCAGGACACCAGAAGTCCTTTTTCCCTTTGTCTTGGGGTCTTCCCTTCCATTCCGAATGGAGATGATGTACTTCATCCTTGTCTCTGTCCTCAGATTCTGTCTCTGCATCCTCATAGTGGATGGTGATATCTTCCTTTCCAGTAATTTGTTCATTTTCTTCATTGCAGCTGCTGACTTCTGTGATGCTTCAGTCGCCATTGGCTCTTCCATGGCTTCTTGGAAGGTTATTCTTGGTTTTGCAAGCAGACAGCTTTGTAGGGTAAGATCTCTAAGTCCCAACACCAAACAGTCTCTCATCGCTTCATCCAGGTTGGAGAATTCACATGCTGTAGCTATTTCGCATAGGGTTGTGACGAATTCGCTGAAGGATTCTTCTTCCCGTTGGTCTCTCTGGTAGAATTTGTGCCATCTTAAAAGTGATGGCGCTTGGGGGGAGTAATGTGCCTTCAGGATTCTCTGTAGTGCCAGTTAGGTCATGGTTCTTAGCTCCACTGGTGAAGCGAGAGCTTTCGCCATTTTAAAAATGGCAGCTCCGCAGTGTGTGAGAAATAGTGCCCTTTTCCACTGTTCTGCAAGGCTCAAAAGGTCATTGGCTTCCAGGAACATGTGGAAGCGTTCCATGTAGGAGTCCCAGTCTTCTCCCGTGGGGAGGTGATATGACTGAAAACAGCTTGCATTGGCCGGTTGTTGGTTTCGATGGCCGTTGATTACCACATGGAGTGCCTGTTCAGCCTAGTGCCTATTGTCCTTGCAACAATCCCACCTTCGTCGCCAGTGTTGAATAGTGGGTGAAGACAAAGGACACAGGACATGTGCGGCAAGTCAACAGGTTTATTTATCTCCAGAAAACAGCAATTCAACGCGAGCTGTGGCAGCCCTTTTTAAACAGGAGCTGTCTGCAGCTTCAGCCACTGATGCGCGCTTAATTTTTCCACTCTAGCTGCGGGCTCCTGATTGGTTCTTGCGCCCACCTATTCAATATCTAACACACTCCCTTTGTCATTCTTCAACTTGAGATCCTTAATATGCAAACAAGTCTTATGCTGCATTCCAAAATCACAACTGTTAGTTTCCTATAAGTTCCAAACAAAAATCTTATACAGAAGATATAATGCCAGGTTCTGTTTGTATTGTTTTTAGTGGCTTAGTATAGCAGTTCAATTCTATTAAGCTTAATTGGGCTTACTCACCAGAAAATGTGTTTCTAGCACATAAATATTTGCAGATAATAACCCTCAAAGGCTTAAAAAAGTTTTCCCACACTGATACCCTCAAGAAATATTGAAATTCAACTCCCATATTCCTTATCATATAAGTCAATGGAAGGGACTGAGAAAGGAAGATTTACTTAGAGCCCAAACTTTTCTCTACAAATTGAGTAATATTCAGAACAAAACACTTAGCTAGGTGGCAGCATTTAGCCAAATATGATGTAAAAAAAAAATGAACAGAAGCAGACTTAGTTAGCACTTGGATAGGAAATTACTATGAAATCTAGGGTAGTAGGGTTGACTATGAAGTTGAAAACACTTTCCAGAAGGCTGTAGCAAACTACCTCTGTAATGCTGTTAAGCAAATATGCATGAATATATCTAGATCCAGAAACTGATAACTTGGACATATTACCCTTATATTGAGCAAACCCCCCATCAAAAGTTTGTTTAAATCTAAGCTTAGAATTAAAGGACAAAAAGGAATCAATGCATTTCAAGATTTGGACAAAATTTTATGATTGATTGAGGAAGTGAAAATACGTCGAGGAAAAAGGAACTTAATTTATGCATTGCACTACACAAGGACTAAGAATGACTGAATAATATTGAAAATTTTTCAAAATAATGAAAATTTTAGAAATTATACTATTATAGTATTATTGTAGATAATTGTAAATAATTAGGGAAATATAGATGACCACTGAAGTCAAGAATTTGTCCAACTGTTATATGTATGTATGTATATGTATGTGTTTTTGTATGTATTTTACTGTGTTTTTACTAATAAAAAACTTTTTTTAAAAAAAAAGAAAGCTTGTTTAATCTTAAGGAAAAGGGAATTGCTACATAGTTCTTGCTTTGCCATCTTACACCTTTGTATTAGTTATGTTTCTCTGAACAACCGTTTTGCCTCTTCAACTAACCTCCGAAACCAGAGCTACAGTCGTCTTCTCTAGATACAAACCTGTGATAGAATTTTGCAATTCTATAAAGTTCACAAATGTGAAAAAATCCAGAGTGGTCCATAGTAAGATACGCTCAAGCAGAGGACAGGTATTTGAATTTTATTTTTTTTAGGAGTTGCTGCCATATATTATCGACCTCTGATTATTTTTATATTGATTTTTGGCATTTGTTTTCAGGATATGTCAGAGCTTGGGTCAAATTATTGGGTCAAATTCTGAAAGGATATGGAAAGTACCACTCAGATATGTGCAAAATGTATTTTGATCACTGAGTCATCGGGCAACTGATATCTCCTCTATGCTGTTTGGGATAAAGGGCAATTCTTTTTTGAAAAAATAAGCACCCACAAAGTTTTCACTCTTGTTCTCTCTGTCATCTTTTTTTGTACTGGTAGGTTTAACCATCCTCCCCACCTAAAGTGAAAACCAAACAATAAAGGACACTTCCTGTGAATTCAGACTGAAACATTCATATCTTGCATAAAAGACATTAAGGTGGATTCCCTTTTGCTCGACTTTACAGATGATGGAACAGCAACCCAAACTAAGGTAGGTTTTCTTTGACCAGCCAACTTTGTGGAAGCCAAAACTCTTTTTTATATTTTTTGCTGGACTATTTAAGCAACATTCTATTGCTCTTTGTTTTCTATGCATCTATATATATTCAGACACCCTACAAATGCACTTGATGAATTTCTCCTCATCTTGGCCATTGGTTGTTATTTCTTAAGAGTGAAATTTGAAAAGGCCTGAAGGTACGGCATAAATTACTATAAGTGTTCTTAGATCTATCATCTGAGCTCCTTAGGGATAATGTTATAGTAACATAACGTAACACAATAAATATACTATAATATACTCTTCTTATATTTTTTACTGCAGAGCTTTTTATAGAAATTTATAATTTACAAATCTTTTTACTTAAAAAAAGAAATTCTAAGAGAGAACAGAAAGATGAAACTATAAAAATACAACTACAAGCAAATAAGAAACCAGCAAACGGAGACAGAAATGGGAGAACTGAAATAAAATTAGTAAACGGATTGTTTTTAAATAATATTTAGCGTAACGATACCATCTATTTTATCAGCTTTAAGAATCTGTACTACAGGGGTTTTTTTTGTATCTCTTCAGCATCCCAGTTACGAAATTGCTTTTCAAGGGAGGTAATAACGCATGATATACTAAACCATAAACTGACCACATGAGCTAATTCATTTAACACATTAGAAATTAATAATAATAATAATAATACATTATAATAATAGGGGGAGGGCGTTCTCTGTGGGCGCACTGACCCTCTGGAATGAATTGCCCACAGAGCTCCGGACAGCTCCCGACCTCTGCTCCTTCCGCCGCGGCTTGAAGATGTGGCTATTTCAACAAGCGGGCTATGGCTGACTATTGTTTTAATTGTTTTTATGTATATCTAAATTTTAATTGTCTGTTATTGTTTAATTCTTTTTTAAAAAAATTATTGTCTGTTTTTTATGGCTGTGAGCTGCCCTGAGTCCTTCGGGAGAAGGGTGGCATATAAGTCCAATAAACCTTAAACCTTAAACCTTAATTAGCACATACCATCGCTCAATTTGTTGGTACAAGTTGTGTTTTTTGATCAGGCAGCAATTGTTATTAACAAGAAACTATCATTACAAGTTTTGGTGGACATGAAGAAAAGTATCTAAATGTTTGTTTCAAAAGCAAAATTATTACAAAAAATGGCTAGCATAAATGTTGCACTGGAAAAATGGAAAGAATGACAATGATATCTATATATTGTAAAAATTACCTGCAAGGAAATAAGAATACAAAGAGGCATTTACAGCATTAATGCTTTAGTCATGCTGAACTACCTGTCATGTTCATGAGCTTTCAGGAAAAGTGCATAGAAAATAAATTTTGAATATCAACAACTGATCATCAACAGCGGATGGAAGGCAGCTAGGGAATACCGTATCCAGAAAACCAAGTAAGTGACTCAGAGGAAAACATAAAAATATATTGACTTTGCAGAGATAGTTTTTAGCAGTTATTGCTAATTACCATGATAGTGGTTTTTTTTTTCATTTAATCATGTTTGATTTTGGAGACTGCCTGAACAAGTCCCTGACATTTTCTTGGTGAGAGTTTTCAGAAGTGGTTTGCCTTCCTTGGACTGAGAGAGAAGGACTGGCCCAAGGTCATCTAGCTAGCTTTGTGCCTAAGGTTTGACTGGAACTCAGGCTCTCCTAGTTTCTATCCTTCCCCGTTACACCAAACTAGCAGTAATGTATTATGGACCAAACGACATTTAGAATGCTTAAATCATTGACTTCAATGTACTACTTTATTAATTCTATACATTTGCCATAATGAGCCTCAGTGAAAGCAGATAGGATTTTTAACTTTATATATATAGATGGGAAAAGAAGCTAAAAGCACAATCCCCAGAAAATGCTGAATTGCTGAATGTACATATAGTAAATGCTGAGTGTACATATAGTAATGCATATAGTGCAGGGGTGAAATCTAAATTTTGTTACTACCGGTTCTGTGGGTGTGGCTTGGTGGGCGTGGCAGGGGAAGGAT